>CM077107.1:8451106-8490784 GCA_039619505.1 Cimex hemipterus | reverse complement strand
AGATAGATAGATAGATAGATAGATAGATAGATAGATAGATAGATAGAGAGAGAGAGAGAGAGAGAGAGAGAGAGAGAGAGAGAGAGAGAGTCAGACAGAAGGAAAGAGAAACATTTCTTTTGTCCCTTTCCGTTTATTCTATTTCTATACATTTTACGCACAAGTTTCTTCAGTATAGTACGAATGTTTATCATTCGTGAAAGGATACAGCATTAATCACGGCATGTCTAAAATAATTACAGTGGACTTCTTTTAGGAAATGATTGATAAAGGGAATTTAAAGGGAAAATAAGTTTTTATATAGTACTATATATTTTATATACTTTTCTTACAGAAAGAATTTACATAAATCTAATAAGAATAAACCTTTATAATTTATAAACAGTTTTTGTTTTCTCGAAACAACGAATTCTAATGATGAAGTTTTTAAATTTTAGTTTAGAATTCGTTGTTTCGAGAAAAAAAAACTTAAGGTTTGTAGTTCTTCCTGTAAGAAAAGTATATAAAATACAAAAAAACAAAAACAAATAGCAAATAGCGTGTAGAATCAGTATAAAGGGATAACTGGGAGGAAGAGGGAGTCGGAGTGAGATCAAGGATGGTTTGGGAAGGGCATTGCGGATGAGAGGGGAATCTCCTGGGAACTAGTGTCAGCTGAGCAACTCTTCTTCTTTTCTGCCAGCTATCCCCCTCAGCACATTTATCTTCTTCACAAATGACGTAACGTCTTCTTATATGGCCCACGTTCTATTCAAAAATGTACAGTCGAGACGTAGTTCATAGAGTTCGGAAGTTTGCAGGCCGACTGTACACAGGAGGAACCAGATCCAATTCACCTTATGAATATAAATTATTTTTTGAACCGATATTCGTTTATTTATTTTATTTTTTTTTTTAATAATCTTTTTTAGACAAGCCTTCTCGAAGACTTCCTGACCGGACGGTATTTACATTTCTCAATACTTCAATTGAAAGTAGTTTAAAAAAATATATCCAGAAATAACTCCTCGGTCGAGGGGATGAACGTGCGCCCGGCGGAGTCGACCGATAAATATAATTCAATAACCGATACGGAAAGTGACAGTTAATTACAGGAAGTAAATATATCATCGATTTAACATTTTGCCAGATTAAAATCCCATTTTGCCTGCAGGCGTAACGCACAATTTATCATTCACTGGCACACTTTAATTTGTTAATTGATGACGTATTCGTTACGTGTTCTGTAACATTTTAATGTTTTACATTGGATAGAAAATCCAGTTTGACCCCTTTCTTCACTTCAATGGCAGGTTGTGACTAGAAAAAATACATAAGCAATCATATTATAAATATTGCCTTTCATCAACTATTAAAGGAAAATAATGACAGATAAAAACAACAGACGTAAATTAAAATATCTACTTTTAATTATTGCTATTACTACTTTTGCACATTAGGTTTAACCGAGTAATCAATAAAAGCGTTAAATTATTAAAATCATTATCATAATTGCGTAACATTTTGTCTTTGTAATTGTAATTGCATATTTTGTTTATTTATTGTTGATTTCATTGATCTATGAGGTTATGAATATTGTGCAGTTGTTCGCCTTCATATTTTCTAGTAAGTAATGCAATTTAGACAGTCCAATAAGAAAAAAAGTTTTCGCGTTTCAACATCTAGGTAGAATTAACAACAGCAATTTTCTGAACTATAAAGGAACAGAAGGATAGAACGAGGATATAATTTTTGGATTCCTGAACGAGCAGTTGGAAGCGTTTAGAATTCATTTTCAAAAAAATAAAATTAGAAATGCTAAACTGGGATTCGAACTTAAAAATGCCAGTGTTGCAATATGAGCCGGGCACAGGTTTATGTTCTAAATTATCATCGACTAAAAGTGAAATAATTTCTATTATAAGGAAGAGTTAATCGTTCAACTTCAAATCTCAGATGAGAGCTCAAAACTACTTTAAAATTTAATAAAATTTCAATGATTAGGCCAGGATTCGTACCCAGGAACGCTAGCTGGTAAATACGATTCGGAACGGACTTAATTTTACTTTCTGAATAGCAATAGACTAATAGGAAAATAATTCCATTGAACCATTTTAAATTAATTTTTCTAAATTAATATCAAATAAAATTCTAATTCCTTTGCCGGTATTCGGACCCAGATTTGTTTATTTTATTATTGTTTGTTGTTTTCGTTTTATTTTGTGATCTATATATACTAACATTAAAATCATACCTCTCATACAGAAACATTCAACGTCCAAGACCTTCTCCTCGGATGAGGGTGCAGAACCATGTTACCATAATTTTTCCAAACTGATCTTAAATAAAATTCCAAAGGTTGTGTTAAGATTTGAACTCACAATTACTAGCGTAGTAAATACGAGTCGTAACGAGTATAGTTTTAACTTTTCACCTATAATAGAATAATTTTTGGTATCTTTCAAATATCAATGCTATCTTTGATTTTTGTAGAATCTAGTGGGTTGATGAATCTAGTCAATAAAGAGATGAGATCAAGGTAAAGTTTACGTCTGAAGATGGGCAGACAAAACGACCCAAAAGTACCAAAATAAAGGTTCATCATCCCTTAGATCTCTGGAAGAAATTCACGTTACAGTTTTTGATAATTATTCTTGCAATTTTGTGACGCAAAACTCCGTATTTGTTACAGAGAGGAAACGAGGGCGACAGACGTACACCCGCTACCAGACGCTGGAGCTGGAGAAAGAATTCCACTTTAACAGGTACCTAACGAGGCGGCGGAGGATAGAAATCGCCCACGCCCTTTGCCTGACAGAAAGGCAAATAAAAATCTGGTTCCAGAACAGGAGGATGAAGTGGAAGAAGGAGAACAAGACGAAAGGCGATCTCGTCACGAACGAAGGAAGTGACCTGTCGCCGCAGACGTCGCCGCAATGAAACGAAATGTCGACGCCTAACCCATTCAATTAGTTAGAAGCGTCGAGGACCTGTTAAATACTCCGGTGCCAATTTTTTTAATTTATATTTATTTCGTCATAAAAGCGCAACCAAAGGTTACTTTTAAAAGGAGATTTTGGACTCTGAGTGTTAAATTTAGTTAAGAGACACGAGTGACTCTTTGAGTGTTGTTCGGGTTTTCGTGGCGTTGCATTGTGCATAAAGGAATTGCATAGTATTTCACCCAATTTTATTGTTTTAAACAACAAATCAGGAAATATTATTTTACAAAAAAATGATTTAATAATAAAACAGATTATCAGTGAAGGTCAGGTAAGGATAAGAACAAAAATCTACTCCCTTGACTCAGGCCACTCATTCATCCTTATAGTTACCAACATCACTGGGGTCTTGGCCAATAAAATATATAACAAAATAATGGCTCAAAAGACAATATACATGGATAGAATATTGTATAGTTTTCAATTTTCTTCTTTTTCCTTAGCTTTTCTTTACGCCTCTGTATAAAATATTTAAAAAAAATAAATGGAGCAAAATACAAAAATTGTGAAACGGAGATACGTAAGAGTGCCGTCTCATGTATTCTAATTGTAAACAAGATATTATTTTAGAACGCTATCATAGATCTCTTTAAAAACGAATGAATGTGTGAATGAATGAACCAATAATGTTTTTAGGCACGAAAGTAATTATAGCATGTACCTATTTAGATGTTCGTATTTGTATTTAAAGAAAAAAATAAATAAACCAAGAGACATTTAAAAAAGTCGTGTTTCGTGTCAATATAGAGATTATAAAATTATATATAGTATTTATAAAGTTATATGAAAAAATGATAAATCTTGGCATAAGGTGTCCTCTTTTTTAAAATACTTTTGGACGCCAGAAGTTCAAATACGTAAATAACGGCCTTCCTTGAAACTCTTGTATACGAAAAGTTCAATTAATAATACATAAATATGTTCTATCCAAAGATTTAAATTGTTTAAAATCAAGCACACACAGTTAAAAGCACCTTTAATGTCAATATTTATATGAAAAAGTGTATATTAGATATTTTTGAAATATTTTAAAAAGTAATGAGGTGTTTTATTAATTTGTTTTCAGTTGCGTGATTTAATTTTTATTGAAGCTGTCTTTCCAGACGCGACCGCCACGATCTGGAAAAAATTTTTTTTTTCTGAAGTACTTAAAATTGTGTCTAATTTTGACATTGTGGCGCTCCCCTTTGGAAAGGTATTTGCCGTTTGGTCTGATATCCGTTTTGCGGCATAACAATTGATTCCCCCCCCCTCTCACAAGCAGAAGCAAAATATAATAAATCAGAAGGTAAATTTTATGGAGTGGAGTGCAAGTAAACATGTTTAAAAACAACCATAAAAACAATTGCAACGGCAAAAAATAACCAAACAGTTCCTGGAAATAAAATTATATTGTATAAAATTGCTAATGGATTATGTTTTCTTTAGCTCGGTCCTTGAGTGAGTGGATGTGTGCCGATGGTATATTTTCTAAATAAAATGTATTAAAAAATTATACAAAAAAAAAGAAACGTATAAAACATTTTTTGTCGCAATGTATAGAATTTAAATGAATTAAGGAATTATACCAACTCATGTTTGTAATTCAATACTTCATCTAGAAATATTTTATACGGTATTGAATTATATATTATATATAAATATAGTATATAATTGTGTATATGTAGAGAGTTAACTATAGTGAAAGAAACTATTATTTACCAATAGCGTTATCAGAGGAATCGAAAGTGTACAAAACGACGCTAGACACCGACAAAGACAGACAAATTTTTGTATAATATATTATTTATTTGTTTTATAGTCAGCGTGAGAAAGCAAGCAAAATTGATTTATTTTTTGTCAATATGAAAATGTCCGTCGGGCGTTTTTGCATGCGTTTTGTACAACGTTCAGAAGCGTATTATTTGTAGATAGTACATTTGACATACCTCATTGTTGTTTTTATTTTTTAGTTTTATTTGTTTATAAACAAACTCCCTCGGTCCTCCCTTTTTTGCGTTTTCTCGTAGGGCCAAAATAAAAAACGTAACTACAACTTTCATCCACCCTATTTTCCTACACAATTTAGCCCTCCTACCCCATTGTATATTTATTGATATAGTCATTATAAAGTGGTCATATTTGTAAGTAAAGAAAAAAATGTAAAACCAATAATGGAATTTGTCCTATATAATTTTGTGTTTGAAGAAATATTAAAATTCTTAAAAAAATAATAAACGATATGTGGTTGAATATTGTTGTTTTATTTATGGTATCTTCCTTTGGTGATTGAACCAAACAGTAAATAAGAAAAGTAAATGAGATAAAATAACTTAAATTTTTTTAGATGATTAGACTAAAATCCGGTCCGCTAATTTTCGTTGCTTATTTTGTTCAATATCAAGATATTTTATGTAAGACTAAATTTGGCTGTTAAACTACTATAAAAATCATGGAATTTTTTCCAATTTTCATTTTTTCCTCTTGATCAAGCACATTTGGGCTTCTTTGGAATCTTAAGGGATTACCTTTTTACGTACTACCTATTCCCAAAATCCTACATAATGAAAAGAGGCTTTCCAGTTTCTAGAAGGGGCTCTTCTTACATTGACACCTGGTTTGACTCAGATGAAGGTTACCCCAAGGCAGTACCTTATGTCCCATTCACTTTACAGTATATACTGCCGACATTTCTAATCATTCAGAAGCTATTCTTAGCAATGAAAATTTGTCAAAGTTTGCTCTCTTGAAAATTCCTTCTTACATGAATAACCATTGCCCTCCTTCCACCTTCCATCACCTCGGGCATTCAAAACGACATAATTGGACCGAAGTACTCGACTCATGACGCTCAAAGCTCAATAGACGCTTCAGACATTTTAAAATACTGGTGGACAAAAAAATCAAAAGTGGCACTATTGGAACACGCCGGGTTTCAAACAAACGCAACCTTTAAATATTTCAATCCTTACTAAAATACTCCTAATGATCGTCAATGCTCCTATCTACTTATCTTATTGTACCCTTCCTAATGGCCTCAATATCCAATTAGTTCTTGAGAAAACAGTTCCTAAACCTTCGAACTGAGGGGTCAATTCATAGTAGTGGCAACTATTAAGCAGTTCCTCCTTCTTTTATATTTCTATTTCATTTTTCTTTAGTATGTTTATTTTAAATATACACGTAGATGAAACTAATATTTAATTTTCTTAAACGTGGGAAACGGCAGGTAAATTAATTTAAATGAATAATAAACTCCTACTCGTTTATCAATCGAAATAAAGAAAAGGGAAGCACATATGTAAGAAAAGCAGCCAAAAACGTCTTAACTTTGCTTCCAAACGTAGTTTGTCAATGACCATTTTTTAAAATGGGATGAAGCTACACTTCGGGTTATTTCCGTCGTGAGCTCGCTCCCAGGTGGTTTTTGATCGATCACTTTCAGAAGTGTCTACATTTTGGATCTAAAAGCTCAGGATACATCACAGGAAGTGGGGTGTGTCCCTTAAGAACAGCCGGCCAAGTCCATTGCCCGTCTCTTCCTATAACCCTTTCACTCCCTCCTTCCCATCACCATCACTCTTTCTCACTCTCTTTCCTCTCGGCTCGTTTCACGGCGTGACACACCTTAATTAGCGGACCGGTGACAAACGCACGAAGGGATTTTATCCCAATTAATTCTCAAGACGAGTCGGCGTAGATGCAAAACATCAAGGTGGACTTGCCAGAAATGGAAAAACTAGTGGCCCGGGCACGAAAGGTGAGCGTCCATTTTAGCGTATTTCCATAAAAATGATCCTAATTAATTATCATTTGAAATTTGTCGTTTCAGGTGCTTGGAGTAAACTTGGATTGGATTAAGTCGCGTGTGATAGTGATCTTTCGTTAAGAATTGAGTCGCGAGTGATTTATAAGTGTTGTGTCATGATGGATATACTCCCAGGTCATCAGCCTATTTTGATTAAATCTTCGGTGAGTCAACTATTTTCATATTTATAAATCAACTTTTTTTCTTGTAGTGAATGAAAAAACTTTTTTTCTTTACTTTTTTTGTATTGTATTTACCTTTACCTATTGTAGCTAAATTCTGCTATTGGTTGATAATGTAATCAAATGATAATAAGCAAGCAAACTAGATAATAGGCCCGGTACAATGGTGAGATTTTTATTGAGTGAACCTTAAAATTGCCAATCCTCTTTAAAGGTTCTTTTATTCTTGCTGTTGTGGTGTTTACAGACTCGTTTCATTCCTGAGATCATAGACGATTGTTGTCATAATTAGAACTACACATCTGAATATAAAATTTAATCTATACGTTTCCTCATAAATTTTACAATTTAAAAAATAAAGGTAAGTTTTTTGTGACAGATCGTGACTTGATTAGAATGACGGAGATGTAAGGCAATACAGAAAAAGTTATTTCTCTGTTTAATTGTGATGTAGGACTTTCTGACAGTGGGGAAAGGTATAACATCAATGGAGGTGATAACACAGTGGACCCAAGTTTGATTTATGTATACTAAGGGAGAATGACTTTTCCATATCGGTGACCTCCCCGGAAGCCCAGAAAGTGTGGGTTCATCAAAACGGGTCGGAGGTGGTGTAAAACGGGGATCGGGTGCCCCCTCACGGGCTCACTTGATGTGGAAGTGATAAAGAGGTCCCCCCATAAATTTTCCTTTCCGCCATTTTCAGTCCTCGTCCTCACCCCCGCCCCCAAAGGGGCCCGGCGCTTTTTGGGTTTTCCGTTTGCATCGTCGAACCTGCGACCACCCCTTCCACCCCCAGCTCCAGGGGAATAATCGCAAAATGAATATCGACCCCCTTCGCCCCGTCGCACCCTAAAACCGACACCGCCGTCGACAGAACTCGGCAACGGTTGGATTTATTACACTCAAATACAATGCTTCCCTCTCCCAGCCCAGTGGTTAGAATGAGACCATTTTTTTAAAAACGAATCGACTTTCAAGCCCAACAGAAAAGTGTAATTTTTTTTAATGTTCAATGATTGTGATGTCATTTTTTTAAAACAATTACGACTTACAAACGTCACATCCACTACATGACCCATGTCCTTTGTCTGTTAAGGCCTAACTATATGATCATTCCTAAGAAACCTCCATACGACCACTTTGTTGAGGACTTTTCAGCAATTTTTATAGCCAGTACATAAATCGTTATTACATACCTAAATTTACCTCAAATCACACAAGAAACTAAGCATCCGTTTAGCCCATATTGATTGGTATTCGAGATTTCCAATTTTCAATAAATGTATGTTGTACGTGAAGGTTACGGACTATCACTGATTGTAATGAAACATTTTGGTGATACTAGGTCGATAAATATTACTGGTGTACGAACGTTCTTCCAATTTTTAGCATAACTGCCAATACAATGTTTTAAATTGGATGAAGAAAGGTAAGGAGAGACTAGGAAGAGGGGGGTTTGCGTTTTCATCCACTGAAGACTTCTGGCATATTGTATGTTCCTAGTTCCTTATTCAATTTATCGATTCAATTTTTCTTTTAAGCAGTACAAGGTCATTGACTGTTGTTCTTCAATTCTGCATTTTGCGTCCTATGTTATGTCTCCATTGAGGTGTTGCTTCACATCCGAAGGTGATATGGGTTGCTGTTTCTTCCTCCTCATTGGATAACGGGATCATCATTGAATATGCTCATGTTGTGCAGATGTTTTGTCAGATGACAGTGGCCAGTAAATAGTCCTCAGCTATACCCGCTCTAACTGCTGCATCGAGTTTGCATGTCTAGATGTCTAGATGAGTTTTGTTTTACCATAGGAGTTCTTCTTCCCCTTCGGTCTTTTTTTGGATTCATTCGGTGCTGGAAGATTCTGTGATTATTTTCGTTATTCCAAGGATTCAGGACATACATATGGTCTTTCAGATTCTCATCTGGCCAGCATGTCTGCCTTACCGTTACGCAGAATTCTTTTTGTTCTGGTACCCAATATATGATCAGTTGCTTCCCCAGGTTTTGGGAGATTTTGGATGCATTCGCTGACTAATTTTGATGTGATTTTTTTCCATTGTAATGCTTTAACAGCTATCTGATCTTATAAGGAATTTTTGCCAGTGAAACGGCTTTGAAATATAGTTAAATATATTTAAAAAAAGATTTTATGATTTTGTTTTGAAAAGAATCAAGGTTATTACATCAAAATTGGCAAAAAGGAGAGAAAATTCGGGAGGTGAGGTTGAGATGGGAATTTTGTGTCCGAGCGGATCGACGTCACGATATCTCAAGGGATAGAGCAGCAGCGTATTTAGCCACAGAGCGTGGGTTCGAATCCCTCTCGTGACACTGACTTTTTATCTTGCCCTTGTACCTTTCATACATATTAATTAATTGAAAAAAGATATTTCATCAATCATATTCGGTCTGGTTTTTAGGTGCAAGAAAATAATAGAGCAGTGAAGATGTGAATTTTCGTACTAATCCTTTTTTAATCAAAATTGAGAAAAAACGTTTCTCTTCAGCACAATATCCAGGCATAGATTTGACAGCGATGCCAATAAAGTCTGAAATCCCCTAACAAATATTTTATGTGTTTTTAATAACTATTGACTCACGTTGAAATATCTTGTTTTATCGCGAAGTAAGTACTAGAAGACTCCTTGATTATTTTTGGCAACACTTGTCCAAAACCGGTATAAAATAATTTATTTTTAGATGCAGATCTATATTGATTGGGCTTATTGGGGGAAGTATGTTTATTTTAATTAATAAAAATAACCCTTGCTTGTTCATTTGCTTGATTTTTGGCTTATTTGTAATACCGTTTCCCCCTATGAACTTATCACTATAGTTAAAGCGTTTTTTAGTCATTAGCCACCCTAAGAACGACTCGAAAAAGTGGTATTCCGTGTCGTTGCCCCTTGGGAAAGAGCAGGACGTGTAATCTACGAAGGTCAATCGCCGAGGTCGGCGCAAAAAGCAAACTGCCGCAAGTGCAATCCGTTTTGGCCCTTTCCCACCCCGACGGCATCCCTCGCCCTCAACCCTCCCGCAAATCTCCCTCCCAGGCACTGAAATATTTACGACCTTTTAAACAAGAGTTTGCACTGTCGTTATTACCTTGTTTGACGCCGTCTCACTCGGCTCCCCCTCGTCAACCTATTCCGTTAATTTTTACGTGTTTCAAACATCGTCATTCTGTCTCAATTCATCGGCGATTTCATTATTTACAAGTTTTCCCATGTTTTTAATATGAAACTAATTAGCTATGCACAATAAATGAAGTCTAGACCGTCGAATTTCGCGGGTTTTTTCCAATTATTATAACATAAAATTGTAAGGACTATGTCGGTATACAAAACCCAGAATTTCCAAAATTTAGAAATTTCCAAATTAATTGTAGACTGTGTGACTAATGTTGTAATTCATATATAAAATGATCCAATTATATTAGTGTTTTTTTGCATGATTGGTCGTATCATAAAAAATGACTTACGTTTGATCTAATTTAATTAAATCTATTTTTATTTTAGGTTGTGAGAATTAGATAATTTAGTTCTGCATAAAAATAAAATACAAGAAACGTTAGTCACATATTAGCAAGGTTAACTGAAAAAAAAGGAAAACTCTATAACGTTAACAGACCGACTGTATGTCCAATCAAAATAAATAAATCATAATAATCAATCATCATAAATAAATTTGGACTGAAAACAGGTTGAAGTAGTAAGGAAAGTAACATCTTATGATTTTTCCTTTTTGAAGGTGGAATGATAGGTCATGTGGAAAGTAACTATGTACTACTAATTTCATGTTATCAAGATACAATTGCTACTAAAAGGGGGTAGTAGCCTGAACGAGCATGGTCATACATAAGCAGTGAGTGCGATGAATCTTTTGTATGTCGAGAGGTGGCTGACTTCGTAACATTGAAACGAAACTTTCTTTCTATTCTAATCGATCAGTTGGATTACCTCTCTAAAACCTGGTTTCTGGGATAGTGATAAAGATTGTGAGTTGATTCCCAGTACCAACTGACGGTATAAACTTCTGTCCATGTTTTCTCTGTTTTAATTATCTTTTCCACCCTATCTAAAATTACACAACTGGACGAATAACTGAGAGAGGTTTGCCAGTAACGAGTGATTTTGTTCTGCCATAATTACTTCCTTTAAAGCTGGGCTGACACGCACTGCCATATTGGAAATGTTTTGCTAGGTTGGAGCCTGTACATTTTAAGCGTATTGCACGAATACTTTACCTGAACGTCATTTAAAGATATCAAACCGAAAACTTAAAAAAATTATGGGAAACAACGATAATGGTTAAAATGGTAAAACGAACTCGATTTAAAAAATTTGAACATACGTGCTTACTCCTGGCTATCGATCTATAATATTAATAATAATACATATTTTATTGCAAAAATATATAAACAGTACATAATACATAATGAAAAATAAATTTGCAACATGAGAATCCGAATTCCGAGAATCGTTTAACAATTGACATAAATTTTAGGTTGGCGCACGAGAAAAAATATTTCAAAAAATAAATATCTATAATTAATCAATAACCACATATTACAATTAAGAGATTAATTTTTAATAATTATATTACTTACTAACAAACTTATAAATCATAATTTTTTCTTCGTTTGATTTAAAATAAATAAAGATTATAAATTATCCGGGCCAGCAGTTTAGAATGAAAACACTTTAAAACATTTAAAACTTAAATTCTTATATCCTCTTGATAATTGTGCCAATCGTGGCGCGCATCATTAATTAAATTTTTAAAATGATTAAGTCGATAAACTGCGTCTTACTTAACAAAATTAGATGCACAAGTCGAATAGCAAATAGCAATAAAATTCACAATGTCTTCTTCATACGGTCAATGCATAATGAACAAATTACATTTTCCCTAACCCGAAAAGGCGCTTAGAGATAGAGCAGATCTCTGATTTTGAATAACCGCCTTAACTCGACCAATGACAAACATTTAGCCCTATCCTTAGCTAGGTTAAACATATTGAAGTGATCCTGGTACAGATCTTTACGGAATAAAAATAAACAAGGTTAATCTGACTTGTTCGTTTAGTTCTTCACGTCAAGCTAACGATACGCTTATGATCTTTTAAACACATTAATTCAAATTTATACATTTCTGATCCTTCATTACGATTTACCAAATAGAATATTTTGTTCTTAGTATTGCGCCAAATAGTATGTATATTGTGTACCATGCTTCTCGGGAACCAAGTCCAAAAGATGATAATAACTCATCAAATAAACACGCATTTTGATTTGTAAGCATAGGATTTGTTTGAGTAGGAGTTAGGAGGCGAAATCGTTATTAGATGGATGTTAGGTGGGGCGGCGCGGACGAGCCCCCGGCGTTCATCCCTCGCACTCACACCCGCCACCCCGGACCGCCCCCCATCTTCCCTTTCGGTTTATTGAATGTAGGCACAAAGAGAACGCAGATAGTCCAAAGGCTATATTGATTTATGTGAGTGGCAGTCAGCGCTCCAAGGGACTCACGCCAAAACTAATTCCACTCACTCACTCTCCCTCTTTATCACTCACTTCCCTTCTCGACCAGGACCCAACCCTCCCCATCCCTCCCGGCACCCTTCTTCCGCCACCGCCGCTTTCTACGAGAAACCACTTCGAACTTCAAATATTATGTTCCAATGAGTTTACACCATTTTTTTCTAGTTATGTACATTTATATTTGTAATTCAATTATCATATCGTATTATATGATCTCTCATATCTTCCCACATTTGTATAATTAAAAAACCTGATCGATCCAACGAAATTTTAATTTTTAAAAAGTGCCTACAATGGATTCTCTCTAGTCAGAAGTCTCTATTTTATATGGCCTTCGGTTGAATGTGGGGTAAAGTTCCTTGTAAATTGTGATACTTGAAGTGGAAAAAACCAAAAAGGAAAAGAAAGTAAGGACGATTTCAACATGTAAACATTTATTGATGAGATGATATAGAATATATGTATAGCGTTTTTTCATTTAGTTTTCCAAAACAAATAAATCATCATTTTCGTTGTCGATGAATTCATAAGAGATTGTTGGATTCACTGGCGTCTTCAGTTTGGAAATCACATTTTCATTAATATCACTTATTATAGAATTAGAAATATAGCCATATTATTATAGAAGAACGCATCGTATATCGTCAATTTTGTTTTTTAATGATCATAAATCTAAAAGTCAAAATAACTTATATAAACGGTCGCGTGTTTAACGATTGTACAAAGCGGGGAAATGAATTTCCTTAATTTGTCAAGGAATTATGATAAATTTAAAAATAGTAAAGGCGATCAGAAAAAAGAACGGAAGGAAAACACCTTTGCTTAGAAATAGAAAACCGGTAATTGCAACAATACATGCAACAACTCCACCGAGGTTTCAAGGTTGGTATTTACACCATCGCTTGTAATCATTTAATTAATTAAGAAAGAAAAAAAGCTGTCACAATAACAGATAATTGAACCGATGATCTGAACAAAATAATGACATGTTTTATGTGTGAGAATATTTCAATTTAATATATATTAATTCTAATAAATTTAAAACGATAATGTATGATACATCCAATTATACTTACCTTATGTGCAAATATAAGGGTGTAATATGGAACTTGTAGGAAACATTCAAGTATAAACTTACCAATTTCCTCTCATAGCAATAATACGAAAATAATGTTGAATCTGATCGTCTTTTTCAAAGATTTTAATCGGTAATGATATGGATAAATTTGAGAGATAAGGACTGTACTTTAAAAGATAACATTATTATAGACATTGGAACAACAATGAAAAGTATAACCACACACACTTTGTATATAATGTATATATGTTAATATGTCAAAAATAAGGTATAGTATGAATTTAGCGCTTATTTTATTCACGGTTTCGCATGTCTATCATTGCTGGGTTGGTCTGTCGGGGTTTTTTACTTCTTCTGTTAACTACCTAATATGTAGATTTATGATAATCACCCAAATTCTGCACTCGAACTGCGTCGACTGGACAGAACTTTGATCGACCAAAATTATCGGTATCGACCATTAACCCGCATATGAGGAAATACACAATGTATTACAAAATTAAGAAGATATGTTGTACATATGAATGATACGGGTAAAAGTAGAATGAACATAAAATAATTTAATCTTAACATTAACAAATTTACATGTCATTGTTATACTGTCACAATTTTTATTATTTTACCAACATTTGGGAATATTTTTCTCACTTTCCTTCAAGAAAAGGGCATAAATAAAAATATTTATAGGGCTAGCACGGTTTTCCTCAGAGGTTGTAAGGAGAAAAATGGCGTAACACGGTATCCTCTTGGGAGTCAACTTCCTAGTTTATAAAATGGGAGGCCATTTTTTTCTGTGTGTTTTTAAAGTTGAATTACTTTAAATGAAAAACGCGTCGGTATCACTTGAACTCATGACAAAGTTGCACAATGAATTCTCGTCGGCTAGATAATTACTGATCTCTGGTAAACTGTTTTTTCTCGGAAACCTTTCGGTTTGCAAATTTCTTTTGGCCGTCTGAAGATTGAGTGCCAACGATAAATCATTCGTGCTTAGTGAAAGGCGGCCACAATGACGATGGCGTGAAGCTGAAAACCGTCAGACCAAGGACAAACAGCGAAAACCGGCGGACACAGATTTAATAACGGCTGAATGAACTGACAACCGTTGCGATAAATTGACGCTAGACGTCTGAACTCAACGGAATCCCGCGCATATATTTTCCATGATATTGCGCTCATTTTAAAATGCTATTCTAAAACGAGTAGATTTTCGATGCGAGAAATATGATTTGGAATGCAGCAATGGCAGTAAATAAGGGCGAAATTCTTCAAAATATGCATTTCCGCAACGAAAATAATAGTTTGACCTAACTTTGAAATTAATAATCAGTACATAAAATTAATATATCAGTACATAGTTTTTCGTATCATCGCTACAAATGATTACAAACTTATGGTTTACATTGTCTGTATATAAGTGTTGCGCAACAAATGAAAAATTTTTAAAACTAATCTTCTTTCTGTACAAATATGTAAATAGACGTGCGGGTTGTTTAAAAAATAGTCCTTTCAATGAAGTAATAATCAAATACTGATTAGGAACGAAACGAATTTTCTGTGAATTCAACATATAATCATAAACAATGAATGAACAATTTGTGTTGATAAATAAATGTAAGTCCTTTCAATGAACCTATATTGATGGAAAAATTAGGAAATCAAAGTATTTTTCTATTGATGCAATGTTCTCTCCGTTCGAACAATACTCACTCAATAGTCAAACATAAAAAGTCAATATTTCGAATTATTCCGATATCGTGAGATTTGGTCTGGTGTGATGTAGGTTTCAGAAAAACATTTTCTTGAGCCAAATGTGCCATTCTTGCGTGTCGTGTTGAGAGTGCCAGTGACTGACAATTACACAGAAGACAAACACTTTGTGCTCTGAAGATGATCTCAATAAAGATCGAAACGTTGGCACGATAAAGAAAATGTTTTTCTGAAACCTACATCACACCAGACCGCATCTCACGATATCTGAATAATTATTGATTAACGATCACTAATCTCTACACGTCAATCTTTTTTTGTTAAACAAATAATAAAAGTAGAATATTTAGTTACAATTGATCAGGATATAATTTGTAATTAATATTAAGTTAGATTAAGTTGATATTGATCAAAAAATTAGAGGGCAGAGCATTGATGCAACACTTTCTCAGTTTGAGGCATAATCAAATGAACTAATATTGTACAATTCATTAAAAAACCAAAATATTTTTGTATTGATCCAATTTTAGTTAGATTGTGTATTTGTAGATGATGTCCCTCAAGGTTGCAATAAGTAATTCACTGCATTGCTGTTGGAAGAGAATAAAAATAATAAAACATAGCCAATTGTACTGATGTTTTTATACATCACAAAATTTACTTCTTTTATGTGTCAATGACGGCATAAATTTCAATATTTCTGCCGTGATTCAATCAACGTTCAGTTAATGGCACAATAGTACGATGGAGATGCAGTCCAAAAATGGCTTCTTTTGTTTTATTTGAGGTCAAAACATTATTAATACAGTATCATACGTGTACTTGTTTTTATATTTGAGATAGTAGGTTGCAGTCCGAATTAATTATAATAATAATTATTTAAAATATAAAGAGAGCGTGCTTTAACAGCGCGATAATAAATGATTGAGCTTAAAGGAAAAAAGAACTTCTTACAAAGGGAGAAATTCGTCCCTGTCTTCCTGGCTCGGATTCAAACACATGTGATTCATTAACCCGATGTCTGTTTGGCCGACATTACTCAAAGTTCCCCGGCTCTTCTGGCCCTCAGCCTTACCTTTTAATTTTATTTCTATTTCCCTCCCATCGCCGCTTCTCGCAGAGCTACTCCACTGTTCTCGGATATATCATATTATAAATACCTGACAACCGGCTGCCTAAGACACGCGTTTGTTGCGTAATTTCATCATTTAATCCATTCGGCTTCTGTGCACCGAGCGATAAATAAGCCTTCTTCCCTTGGTAAAAGAGGAAAAAAATTCAAGTTTTAATAAATGAGTTGGTACGGCAAACATTTATCGGCCTGTCTGTTTGTATAAGAATAATCCTCGCCTTCCCCGCTTCTCCTTCAAGGCACCTTAATTTTTTATCATTCGCATTTCTTTCCACAAGACGAATTCACAGCTGGTTAATGAGACTACAGCATCAATTCCACGGGCATGTATATACAAGTTGAACCAGCAAGAAACGACTAAACCATTTATTCCACTGCAAAAAATTCAGTCTGGAAGTCAAATATCAGTTTTTATTTTTACAAGATAACCCAATCATAAATAATGCATTATGGATTAATTTAAACCTATTAATTTTTACTACTAAACATAAAAATTTAACTTGCATTTTAGGGATCATAACTTTAAGGTAATTTTTAACACCTCTATAATATATTACTTTCAATCTATTTTTTATATTATTATTTGGAGGATTTGAGATGCGGTCTGGTGTGATGTAGGTTTTATTAAAACAATTTCTTTATCGTGCTAACGTTCCGGTCTTTATTGAGATCATCTTCAGAGCCTAGGATTAATAAACATTTTTTAAATTTTACAAATACATGTAGAATGCGAAAAAATGAATTTCTATTGTAGCATTGTATCAGCAGCATTATGGTATAAACATTGTAAAATTTGAACATTGTTTATAAATTTTATGAATCCCATACCTTGAAGATGCTCTCAATAAAGAGCGAAACGTTGGCACGTTAAAGAAGATGTTTTTCTAAAACTGCGTCACGCCAGACCGCACCTCACGATCTCCAAATACTCATTAACGAACGATCACATAACATCACACGTTACGTCTTATTTTATTCAATTCTTTACATTGCTTTCATTTAGATAGTATCAATTTAGGCAGGAATTACTGAAGTATAACGATTTATTAAGCATGAGAATTTTTTGCTCGGATTATTTGTTAGAGGTTCGCATTGTAGTGAGTGTCAGGAGCTGTTTTTCCCAGGCTTGGAATAGAAATCCGTCCTTTTAGTCCTTAGTCCTAAGCAGCGAGGGAAAAAAGAACCTCGGCTCAGCATTCACCAGCTGAAAGGGAAACACGATCCCGGTGGTCTAAAAACACGACACGCCTCTAATGAACCGGGAGTCGGTCGCAATATCCACGCCAAGCCAGCATCTGCACCACTTTTTTCGGGGCACCTGGTTGAAAATGTCTATGTCGAACTATTTTCCTCCCACTTACCTCTGTCCTATTAATTAATACCGAAATGTTGAGACTGAAGCAAAAGACATTTTCTGTTGAATCTATCTCCACCTAAGTTATTTCCATAACAATGCAATAAGTAATAATTCAAATTCCTAGTATTTACCAGTATTTAATTTTACCAGCCATTTTTCATTTTTGTTTTTTAATATTCGTTTAGAGCCGTTCAAAACATAAGATACAATATTATTTAGTAGAGCAACATAGAAATCTCCACCTTTCTTTTCTTGATAATATAAATTATAAATAAAAAGTAGACTGCTGTGTGGCATAATTTGTACAGATATCATGTTTAAAATAGTAATACCCTTCACTGTTATGGACTACATGTAGGTTATATACACCACGCGATTATGGTATAGTACGGAAATTATGTAAAGAGATTTTATGCATTGTGAGTTATGGTATACCATTTTATATTAAAAGCCATAATATTTAAATTATGGTATGGTATTTGAAATTATATAACTGTGCAATGTTACAAAACAATACCACATATGATATGTGAATTTGAAACACAAAACAATCGAATAAACGGTAATATTGGACCATATGGCTTGTAGTATGATTTGACACAGGTGCAATTTTCTTATAAAAAATTAGGAGGGGGAGGATTGGATTTTATAACTTAAATTATGAACATAATAGTAAGCATATATTTATATGGTGACTGAGAACTACTCAGCACTACCACTAGTTGACTGGAAACACAAAACGAATTCTTTTTGGATCTTGGTGGTTTTGCCTACTTGATGATTCCATCCATTATGTTGTCTTCTTTGGTAGCCTTCTTGTTTGAAACATGTCTCCGTAAGTACTTGAAAAAAAATCAAAGGACGCCAGTTGTATAAACCTTGTCGGGAGGCGAAATGCTTCTTTCGAAAAAGAAAAAAAAACTGTTTTCAAGTTCAGGTGATGGATGCGGTCCGGAGATTTCAACACTCAGGGAAGACATCGACGAGTTGTTGATAAAGATGTTTATAACTCAATTTCTCCTGTACTTTGGCCAGAGCCGGTTCTCAGAGTTTGAATTTGGCGGCTACCGGGAGGCCATGATGCCGTGGGTGTTACCGTAGGCGTGCTCGAAGGCGTGTACCTTGTACCCCATTGGTCAAAGGTACAGCAAGGGCGTGTACCTCAAGAATGTGCTTCGCCCAAGCGGGACCGCAAGGCAACTCGAGGCAGAAGTCTTCCGGACGGCCGACCTCAAGCTTCGGAAGCCGGCAGAATGGGATATAAAGACCAAATTGTTATGGTGTACTGTTAGGGTGCTTTTTTTCTTCAGTGTGATGATTATCTTTGAAACCCGTGACTAAAATTATTCAAACCTTTTATTTTTCATTACCGCCACTGTTTCGCCTTAAAATTGGCTTTTGTATTGGTCCAACTGGTAATCCAGTGGAACCTACGACAAACTTTTACCAATTTTGAATTATTATTTATACATTTAACACAAATTTTCTTATTTCTTCTTCTTTTTTAACTTCATCATCATTTTCTTTTATCAATAAAGATATAAGAGTAACTGTGTATTACTTGTATTAAACAAACAACAATAAATATAAGCTTAGTTTGTTTTTGGAGTAAACAAATTTCATTTGAAACAATAAAGTTATGCAAACTAAGAAATAAATTTACCAATGCAATAGGCCCCCAAATAGGCTGTAGTTATGACAAAACAATCACATGGGCAAGTCGTGAGTTAAGAATGGCCAAAAATTTGCAGTTATTGTGGCATTCGAATTATATTAAAATTAATAAATAATAAATTAAAATGATTTACTTGATATTTTACAAAAATTTGGCCTCCGAATAATTTTTTTAGATCTGTTTTGAAAAAAAAAAACGAATGCTACCATCCGATGATACGTTTTAGTTTATAACTTATTTTATGGGAAATTATTGAATTAAACAGACAACTACTAACAAAATACTAATATAAAAATGCGTAATACAATAACCACAAACCTAATGACGTATCTTTTTAAACAGCAGTTTGAAATTCAAGGTTTTTCTTTACTGTGAGATATTCCCTTTTTTTCCAAAAACGCCGTAGTATTTTTTAAAAGTAATTTTTGAAAGATTTTTAATAGCTATTCGCCTTCTTTATAGGGGTTGTTATTATACGAAGATCTACCCGGTAACCACGTAGGTTACAATGATTTTATTTTGTTTTAATCACAGCAGTTAAAGCCACATTTTTCATGAGTTGTATGTGTGAAAACTCATTACATTATGAAGTTACTGATAATTTCAGGCTACTTTGTTTAAAAGGTTTGAAATCTGCAAACGTATTTTTTTAAATTAACGTGCAATAAAAACTATTTTATTATGGTAGTACATTATTTTTATTACCAATATTCCTCATGGAATTATTATTATTAATATAACTAACTGTTTTAGCTTTTGATTTAGTTGTTAACAATCCTTAACATAGATTTGCAGTAGAAAAAAACGGGCAAAAAGCAGCAACAAACCGAAAACCAAATTTATTATTCCACATTATTCACTACTTGAAAGAAACAAAGATAGAGTTTGCCTTAAATAATATTACTAAGTTGGGAGAAGTCTGCTATAACTAATAATATACGAATAAATGAAAAAAAGCATTTTTACTCTAAGATCATGACTGTTGTTTCATATATTTAATTTTTTTTTAGAAATCATAAATTTTATCTCTCGGTAATGTTTCGATGACAGTGAACCTAGTCAAAAGATTAGTTCAAATTGAGAAAATACGGGCGGAATCAAAGTATTACTTTATTCAACAAAGTGGGCTTAAGTGGCAAAGCCGGTGGCGGGCGCAAGTCGTCCCAATCACCGGGTAAAATCCCGCAGAGACGGCCGGAAACCAATCCTCCAAATTACTTCTCCGCTGGAAATAGCAAGTAAATTGTTTATTTGCATTCATCTCTCAAATTTGTGTATTGGGCTGTTTTGAAATGTATTTAATATAGTTTAGGCCGTGTATTTAGACCATTTGAGCTAGAGGAAACATCTAGATGAGGATAAGACGAATTTTTTTCTTTTCTTTGTTATAGTTGTCCTTCTTTTTGGTAGAAAAGGGGAAATCTTTTAAAAACTATTTCCCTAAATACAAATCAAAATCTGCAGGTAACTATGTTAGTTGACAAAATTTCCTTTTGTTTTTATTTAAAACAGCCTATGTATTATATTATATGCATTTTATGATTGAAACCTACGATTTCACCATAAAATGTAATTGCAAATTGAAGTTACGTAGTAAAAGGTCAAATTTCTCCTTATAAAAGAAAGATCTGAATTTATTTGAAAAAGTGTGTAGAAGCGAGTTAAATTTGAAAACGTGAACGTTTGGAGAAAAATCGTTTGGCTGTCAGGTTTTAAAGGTTTTCCCTACTAGATTTACTATTCATTAAGTTTTTCAAGATTTTTATGAACAGAAACTAACAATGTCGGGTATCCTGTAATTGGGTCGTTACAGTTCAGGTCTACCTATTCTCGCTTGGCTGTTGTATGAAGAATCTTTATGGGATTTTCCTACGCTGAGTCAAAACTGTATATGGTGAAATGGCGAATAAAAATGAATCGATCAATAAAGACCAAAGTGTTAGTTTAAAACAAATTATTATAGATTGAGGCAAGACGATGTTGGCTATTATTCAAGTTAAAGGTATTAATTTTAATAAATTATTTTGTACGGTTAAATCATGTTAGAAAAGATCAATTTCTTTCAGAGGAAAACCGAGTAGGATTAAATACGTGAAAATAAACAAGGACAAACTTGTCCTGCGGTAGCCCAGCTTAATGCTGGAAAAAACAAGAAACCGGCCGCAAACGATTATTTAGCTTTGATTTAAGCGAGCCTCGTTTTCGTTCCAGCTTGAGCAACCGCGGTATGATGAATTCCTCGTGTGCGATTCACCCGGTTGAAATGCTAATTTATATTCGACCAGCTACTTTGAGAAACCGAACACACGCGATCGTTCATTCAATTAGCCACAGTGGAAGCCGGGAATTATTTTAAGTTCGATTTTGACCGTTCGCCATATAAATCTTGAATACTTTCAGATTCATAATAAATAGTCAATTTCTATTTGTCGAGTTGTAAAGCCATTTGTTATATTTATTCCTATAATTAAATTCAACCGTTTGAAACTGTTTATCTCTTCATTGGACAGTAAATCTAACCGCTTTCGAATAAGGCTCTTCGATATGATCTAATTATTCACGATAATGAATTACTATTTTGTTTTAGAAGTAGTGTGAAACATTTGATGAAGTCCCAATCAATTTTTTATCAAGTAATTATCTATTTAAGCTTATTAATTGACATGTTTGATATTTTTGTAGATTTTCACCAACCAAACACAATTTTTATTTTGTTATATCTTAACCGTTTTGAAAATTCATTCAGGCTATATTATGTAGTCTTTTCATTTAAATATGCCAATTAGTTTCGGGCGAAAGGGTAAATCGGTCAGGGCACAAATAAATAGCTGGAACCGTAAATTCAACTATAGAACCTATAAACGGGACGTTCAAACGTAGACCTAAGTCAGAATGGGCATACTCCCAAACAAAAGGAGAAATGGGAAAATCCTAAAGGTGACAGACCCTGACTTATGGGTAAAGAAAACTCCCCAAAACTGGCAAACACATATTTTCGAATGGGAAGCAACCGGTCAATGAAGGCATAATCTAGATACCAATAAGACCCACGACAAAGAATTTTATAAATGATTTATCATTTTTTAAAAGAAGTCAATTAAATAGAACCAAGTAACTAGGAAATATACAGGTCAAAACACTTTAGTGCATAGTAAATGTGAATCTCCTCTTTCATCATCGTCATCAATTAAAATACAATCTTTTAAACATTTATAAAAAAATAGTCAATTAAAATGATGATTAATGTGTGGTGTTTATTGACCGTTACTTAATGATTATGTATAGGTCGTGAGGTGCGTTCTGTGGTGATGTAGGTTTTAGGAAAAGATTTTCTTTATCGTGCCAATATTTCGAGCTTTATTGAGATCATCTTCAGGGCACAAAGTGTTAATTTTCCGTGTAGATGTGACATCTCGTCCATCGTGTTGAGAGTGCTCTGAGTTTCTCCTCGTATTTGGCGATGTCCTTCAGAATACTCTTTGCTAGGTGTCTGTATGTAATTGATGTCTGGTGAGAGAATCCCATGTGGTTCTTCGTTCTTCTCGTGTAAAAATGATTGCTCAGAGACCGTTACTTGACTATTATTTGGAGATCTTGAGATGCGATCTAGTGGGACGTAGGTTTGAGAAAATGTTTTTCTTTTTCGTGCCAACGTTTCGATCTTTATTGAGATCATCGTCAGGGCCTAGGATTTACAAACATTGTTTAAATTTTACAAATACATTTAGGAAGTGGAAAAAAAATTCTAGCTGAATAAATTCATTTTTTCCCATTCTACATGTATTCGTAAAATTTAGACAAAGTTTATAAATGTCAGGCCCTGAAGAGGATCTCGATAAAGATCGAAACGTAGTACGATAAAGAAAATATTTTTCTACAACCTACGTCACACCAGACCGCATCTAACGACCTCCAAACAATCATAATCCTTAATATTCTTTCATGACATTTGCTGCGTTTATTTAGTCTAATAGGAATTTTTACATTTCACATGTTATTCCTCTAAATTCCTCTACGCTTCTATTCATTGGTTAAAACTTGCTTAAAACATGATTTGTTTATTTTTTTAATTGCAGCCAATCGACAATGGAGTATTTCAAGTTCAAGTTTGCCCTTTTAATATATTGAATTGAATTTAATAAATTCAAGGATTTCAGTTTTAAAGGAAACTGTTACTTTTTCGTTGCAGTTGACCTAATAGCTTCGAACAATCCTGACGACCAGTAATTTAATAGGACTGTTATTTTCATCTGTAAAAATAAATAAATATAATAATTTTTATACTTGTTCCACCATTATTTAACAGTTTTAATTTGATTATAAGCACAATTTAGAGATAACTATATGACATGATTAATTTCAATATCTTACCTTGCATGTAACTTGATTTATTTAGTCATGGAATAAAGCTTGTCAGAAACAATTTCGATTTATAAATTTATCCGTATGTTTTATAATCACCCTTCCAACCTTGTGGCCGTAAATATTGTTTTTACAAATAGTAATAATTCTTATGAAATGTCACTCCTGATTTTAATCGGGATTATTTTTTAAAAAATTTACCGTTCTTCATTCAATTTGAGACGGTTGTAGTTGGCTACGATGATTCAATTGCGCATAGATTGGCCGTTAAAATCGAAATACTTTCCTGTTTTTTCTCCTAAATCTTTTTATAATTGAATACTTTAAATGGGCCGTATCCATCGTTGATCTTAGGTACCAAAACCGCTGCTGACCGTTAATGTGTAACCTGTAAGAGAGTAAACGTAAAATTTAATTTAAGCACAGCTTAAGTTTATACAGTCAAAGTACAACTTTGTATAACTTGTACGTTGTTATTACTGAACTACTGTGATTTGGCTTCCTTCTTTCAAGAACTAATAGGTCATTGACTGTCACTACTACCATTCTTTTCCCCCGGCCTTTTAGATATTTCTATTGAGGCTATATCTCCATCTCAGCATCCGAATACGATAATTATGGGTGGAATCTTCCTAATTGCATAACTTACAATCATTATTTAATATACCAATTTTGCGAGGGTGTTTTCTCAAATGCCAGTAGTTAGTGGTCATATCATTCTCAGTTTTAACTCTCTGATTGTACAAATGTCATTGCTAGTTTTGGTCAGGGTTCATTATTCATGAGTTTTCAGTGTGTAGCCTTAAGAGTACGAACCATTTCTCATTTTATTGTGTGTATATTCATTTGAAACGAATAAGTTTACGTTTTGTTAATATCACTGTTATCGATTCTGGCTCTCTAGGTGGTCTTAGAGTTTCTCTTCTGCCTAGTTTGTTTGTATATTCATTATCTAAAATTCCTTAGTGTCCTGGCACGAAATATATAATCGGGTTGTTACGTGTTCTGAGAATTTGTAGGTTTTGGATGCTTTCACCGACTACTGTAGTTAGGTTGTTATGTTTTTCCAGATTTTGGGTGCAATCAAAGGCTATTTTGGTTATAAACTTCGGTGATTTGCTGTTTGATTTTATAAGGATTTTTTTTTATCAGTTTATCTTCTTTTAAGTTTGTATCATAGTATGAATTCGAAAGACAGAGGTGTACTTTCCTAATGAGTTTGCTTGCAAATAGATGTACGCAGGACGCAGACTCTAGTTCCCTCACTGATTTTGGAGCCTTCTGTATGCCTTATATTTTTGATTTATACTTTCTTCCCCTTTGTCATCTTTAAAGCTTTTATGGATGTTGCAATGATTTTTCGTATTACATGTAGGTCGGAAATGTTCGATCCTCATAAAATGTAGCATTATATGTTTCCAATGGAGATAGGTTTAATGGGGTGCCTAAGTGAGCTGATGATTGTAGTCTTGCCCTTGCATGGTTCTAATGTTGGGACCCATCTGATTGACACCCATCATAAATCGTGTGTAACTCGGAATATTTTAAAAGTCCTTTCCCGGAATATTTTGATTGTTAGATTTCCATTTTGATCGTATTAAATATACTAGTCCGCCTGTTCTTTCTGCCTCTCCTCTGATCGCAGAAAAATAATATAAAAACGTATCTTCCAGAAATACCGAAAAAGCATGTTTTTTGGGTGCATCCCTGTTAGTTTTTTTCAATTGTATTTTGAACAAATACAAAACGCTGAATAGTTTCATAATGAAAAGAATTCATAATTTGAAAAATAATTCAATAATAAAGAAGCAAGGGTCAAATAAAAGTTTGACTTTCATTCGAAGGTCGACAAAAAGGATCTGGGTCTTGTTTAGAGGGGGCTATTTATTAAAATATCACTGTAATGACGGGAGTGAAGTGGACGGTTATTAAAGAAATGAGCGGTCTCGTCCACTGTTAACTACAAGTTAACTACAGTTGTACGCATCCCGCATGGCTAATGATCCGGGCGGACCAAATCACCGAACATCCATTGTTTACACAACCGGGGAAATGGACGTTGCAGAACCGTGTGGTTAAAAGGACATTTTGCCTTTCTGAAAGTTCTAACTGCCTTCCCGTTTTAAATGGTGTGTTGTTGTATCGGCTGACGGCGTGACTCGTGTGAAAAGCTTTTTCAAACTTGGGTCCTTGCAACGTGATTACCCTGCCAAGGAACCATTGGCAGAATAAATTGGCTTCAAACGGCAAATATCTGAAAAAAATGGTTAAAAAAAGCTATTTAACTAAGAATCAGTATAATGCTAAAACTATTCTACTTCTCCTGTTTTTTTTTTCTTCTAACTCTTTGTTATTTTTTGCCCATCCATAAACAGGTCTTATAGAAAAAAACATACCAATAAAATCAATTAAATTGCAAATTCATTTTTCACAATAAACAATATAATCTATAATTTTATTTACTTACTTCTTGGCTGTTTGTGGTATTATAAAACTGACATAATTTAATTAAATAGACATAATTATTGTCAGTTTTTAGAAATCGTGAGATGTGGTCACACCACACCAGAAAAACTTTTTCTTTATCGTGCCAACGTTTCGATCTTTATTGAGACACGCAAGAATGGCATAATAACACAGAAGAAGAACACTTTGAGCCCTGAAAATGATCTCAATAAAGATCGAAAAGTCAGCACGATAAAGGAAAGGTTTTTCTGGTCTGGTGTGATATACCGCATCTCACGATTCCTAAATAATTGTCGATTAACGGTCACTAATCATCACACATTATTGTTACTTAATGGCCGATACAATGCGGTCAGAACGACCATAGGAGAAGGGCAAAAATAAAAAAAACAGAGTCAAAAGAACTAAATAAAATTTAAGTATGTCCCAACTCCGTTTCACTCTAAATATATCTCATATCTATTTTCGTGGTGTCTCGTATATAAATCAGGCCGAGCCGACTTCCTGAGTCGCAGGTAAAACACTTCAATGGTAAAAATCCGCCCGAGAAATAATCGAAAAAGTTTCCACCAATTTTAACAGTTTTGAGATTTGAGAAAAAAAAACATCCTTGGAGGCACGGATTCCCCGGTTTACCACAGCGTGGCTCCGTTCCCTCAGGGGGTGTCTGTATGGTAATGCAGGCTGGTTAGGAATGCTGCGTCCATCCTAATATTTACTTTCCCGTCTCAATTGCCTCAAACTTTATCTTCTAGTATTGCATATAGTTATATATATGCGATACTTTTATAATCCAGTCTTGAGCTTTTGAATTTTACGCTGTACAAAAAGTTCACAAGTTTAACAAGAGAATTGAGAAAAGGACATAGTTAATATTGACGTTCCAGACTGGTTTCTGTTTATCCTTTTTCGATCCATGTCGTCTAACAACTTTTCGACTCTTGGTCACCGTAGGGAAAAAAAAGCTCGATCGTAATCAGAGACCCGCTTCATTACATTAATTAAATTTTGTATTTTTACATCGGAGTCGACCAAAAAAGCCTAAGCTGATTCCGTGATGCACCCATTTTCTCATCAAATTCAATATTAAAACATATTTTGGCATCCTTAGATTTTACAGATGCAGCACTGCACCAAACCTTTACAAATTTTTACTTCTAAATATTATTTGAAATTATTCGACTTTTAAATCTCTAATTGAGAAAGTTTGTAATTTACAAAAACTGTGTTTACGACATTTTATCATGTAAAAATCTCTTGGATTAATTGAAATCTTATTAAGAATTTAATAAATTTGTTATGGTTAACTGTGTAAGTGCATCGTGTTTGTGAAGACGGTGAAATATTTCTTGATAATAATTTGGTTTTGCGTACACATACTACATTTATTTTACTTATGCATATTTAACAATTTTTGCGGTAAGACTAGCTAAATTTTAATAATTTGTTTTTAGAATATAGTTTTGTTTTGTATAAAGAAACAGATGTACACTTTCGTAAATATTTACGATTTTCGCTAAAAATGATCGGTTAAAAATGTTTTACAAACCCTGGCTAGAATTCGTAGGATGCCAAGAAGAATATACAGGGTGAATTGCTACTCGTGCTACAAACTTCTCCAGTAGATTCTTCACCCTAAAATGAACAAAAAAGTTCATATTGTCCATGGTCCGATTCTCAACCATTTCACGATAATTGTCACCAGTATGCAATACTTGAATCTTTTGAACGTGGTAGGGATATAGTTTTTCCTTTTTCAAAATTTCACACACCTTGAACTGGGAGATCCTTCTTAAGCATTACATACTAAATGGGCATTAAATTAAATTAAAAAATTTCAATGGAATTATGATTTTGAGAGAAATACAAAATGAAAAAACTTTTTGTGGTTTTTACAGTTTTTCTCTTTTTGCCATCAACATCTTGGTCTCACAACCACTAAATAAGAAAATGACGAGTGCGTTGGAAGCGTTATTAAATCAGGTAGTTTTCCTCAAATTTGCTGCCTTCTGAGACTAAAATTAGAAACTCTGGATTACTTTATACACTTTCCGATTTACACAATTTTCCACTCTTTTTGTAGTTCTGGCTGAAATAAAACACAAAAAATTAGCCCAAACATTTTGCCACCGTCATCTTCTTATTGAAAAATTAACGGGAATTTCAACGGTGCTATTAGATTTTCAGAGAAATGTTTAGATTAAAAGATATCACGATTTTCCGACCCCAGGACGTGATATCTTTCAAAATCGATAAAAAGCGAAATTACTCTGAAATGGTTGAGAATCGGACCATGGACAATATGAACTTTTTTGTTCATTTTAGGGTGAAGAATCTACTGGAGAAGTTTGTAGCACGAGTAGCAATTCACCCTGTATAATTAAAAAAACATCCGTTGCAAAAGAACAAATAGTTTTTGAAAAAATAAACCAGAAATAAGAGTACATTTCGGCCTATCGTTTAACAATGAAATGAGTTGGAAAAATTAAAAAAAACTCATTACGCTATCTATTCAGCATTCTCTAAATTTCATTCGTGCCCGGATCCAGCATTTTTCCGAAGGTATTCGAGGCAGTAAGATAGAATCTGCCCGGTACTTGATTAGGAAAAAAAAATACAAGCGTAATTCTCGTCCGTTCACGGAGGATTATCCAAATAAGGCGAAATTTTGTAAACACAATTAATCAGGCTGATTTAATTGGATTTAATTTAGAATAGCATTTCCCTTGGAAATTATTCTAAATATCTAGATATTGTTGATTTCAAAATATAAAAAAAGCAATTTTCTTTCCGGTGCTGTCTTCTTTTGGCTAAAATTATCAACTTATTTACTGCGATTTTTGGTTACGTAACCTTTAAGATGATCTTATTACTAAATTTTATTAAATTTTGTTGCTTTTCTGATTGCTTATCATTTAAAAGTGATTTAATAAAGTACATTCAGTCAAGTAAACCAGCAATTTACCTTGTCGTTTTACTGTAAATATTTCTTTTATAGAACAGCAATGAATTATTTTAGATAAGTAAAATATATTAATAGCAGGAAGCACTGTCTCAGGAAAAAATCTTTGTTTATTGAAAAATTTTTTCAAGAGAAGATTTTTTCACTTTTGTTTAAGTAATGATTAGATTATAATAAAAATTATAAGGAATTCGTTGATTAAATAGATTTAAAGTATTACTAATTAGTACTGATTTTCAGATGTTTTACAAGTGGAAAATCAACTCTTAAGACTAGGACAAGGGACTGGACATTTCATCAAAACAAATTTCATTCCCTGCAAAAAGCGTAATATACCAAAATAAAAAACTTATTAAAGGAAAAATAGAAGTTTTTTTTATAAAGGAAACTTTAAACGGTTGGGATAAGTAGTTTGAAATTTTATTTGAGGAGAATTGGGTCTTGAGGGGCCTCGGCAGATGACGCTATCTGACGGCATAGGGCCCCCATCAATCCCTGTGGGTACACTCACCGACAAAAATATTTCCAGGACACGATAGATGATTGATCGTTGTTTGAACGCTTGGAAACGCGGCCTCTATCAGAACCGTATATTAAACTGATTTCCCTCCCGAAATTCGGACCAATTTTAAACTTGTCCATGTAATTATTACGATCTCGGGCAAGATGAAAGGTTGGATAACTGGACCGTCGAGGATCCTGCCCGATGTTTCCGTTCGTCCCAGGTTGAAACCTACACGGCTCGAAAAATCCCATTTATTTAATGGCTTATCGTATTATTTCGCTATTAATTTTGAAACGGCTCGCTCGATCAACACCATTCAAATAATCGCCATCATTCTGCTAACACGTTACAAAGTAACATTTTTACTCTTGGTAATTCTTTTTTGCGGGTGCGGACTTCCTACCTTCATGTCTTCTAATATCGCTTCTTGTAATTGAAGGTATTTAATTGGTATTATACAGAATGATCCTTTGATTCATTTTATCATCAAGTCAATTTTTATTCTCTCTGTCATGCTATAATCAAATGACCTCATAGCTAGGCAAACAAATCCCATTAATAATATCTACAATTAAAGATAAAACATCCATTTCAAATATTAAGTTAATAGAATAAATCAAAACATTTTACTCAAAGAGACGTGGTATAAGAAATCACCATTACCTTCCAATACCTGATAATTAATGACTAGACCCAAGATGGCGAACTGGTAGCCAATGTTTTATTTTAGTTTTTGGGATTGGGAACGTGAACACCTCTGAAATTATTTATGACTTGTACATAATTAAAAAATAATACGCTGTATATTAAGCATTTAACAGAAACATATAATTTTTAACTGACCGATTTGCTGATTCTGAGAGGAATCTGTGGTTATATCCATCTCATTCGGTCACCAAACAATAAACAAAGAAGTTTAATATTAAAAATTTTTTATACATCCGAATTTATTTTATTACTTATTTACTACTTAAATTAACTATCAAAAAGAGGAATTTATGATAAGAAGATTGAAAAATATTACCTGTGGTTTACTAAACAGAAACTGCATATGATAGTGTTATACAGTAATTATATCTCTTATTATTAAAATTCTTTTTCGTGTTGTCAAAAATTGAAATGATTGGAAGAAATTTTTTAAAAACTATCTATGAGAAATAAGATAATGTAGTGTCCCGCAAACCGACGCCTATACTTACAGGAGGGTATGTTTCTTGTCCAATTGGTGTAAAAAGTGCCTATTGCCCAAAGTTTCATTTCCAATTGGAACTAAAGTCCCTGGAATCAGAATAAAATGTTAATTTGTAACTGTATTTAAGTGTAAATTTGATTAGAAAATGGGGAAGACATTGAAAAAGCAATGAGATTTGTGAGGTTTTTTCGTTGTATCCTTACGCGAACAAAACACAAAATTACTTATTATATGAACATTTACGAGTTTTGCAGTTCTTGTCTAAAATTTAAGTACTTTTTTCATAGCTCTGGAAATGCTGGCAAACAAGAGCTCTTAATTTCTCCAAGGAAATATTATCGCCAATGTAAAACCAAGGCTTAATAGCCAAAAGAAATTAATTTTTCTGATACAAATTGTCAAAAACAATGGTCATTAGTAGGTAGTTATACAAAGTATACAAAAAGACTCAATGGTACAAAATTGAGCAAAAGAGAAAGCAAATACCTACCAAAAAAAGTATAATAAATGTTCAAAATATGCACCTTCTGGTAGAATGGACGCCAGTATGATTTTAATGTTCTTTTAGCCTTTTATTTTCTCATAAAAAATATATTATAATAAATTGATAGTATTTTTATTGTTACTTTTCTTCGATATGCTGGTTTTTATGATTTATTATTACTTTATAGTTATTTATACTATAGGTGGAGACTACCAAAAATATTAATTTTTCTTAAGTCTAATTACTTTTGGAGCAGAAGGGATTTTTGTTTTATTTTTGCTCTCAAGTCTCTTACCTTTTCTTAGCTGTTTTTCTCTCTGTCATGTAGGTTTAGTCGACATTGGTTATTTATCAATCAATCAATTCCAAATCACAATTATCTTACGAAATGAACGTACAAAAGGAATTTAAAATTTTGAAACTGAAAATTGCTAGTTGATATTTCCTTTGGTTACTGTTCTACCCTCTGTGAAGAATAACCACTCACAAAACCCTAAAGTTCGTTGTCGTTACATTTGTCAGATAAATCTGTGCCATCTTGTAAAGTTTTGGTATTACCCCATTTCTTTGAACATTGATCATTTGCGTGATCACAGTGGTGCAGTGGGAAAGTTAATTTCTCTCTTTCTTTCATTTTCTCATAAAAAATATATAAATTGATAATATTTTTATTGTTATTCTGCAATATGTTGTTTTTGTAATTTAATGATTTTATAATTATTGTATACTATAGGTGGAGACAACAAAAAAACGTTAATTTTTCTTGTGTCTAATGCTTTTGACTGCTCCCAAAGGATATTTTCTTTTTTGCTCTTAAATCTCTTAAACCTTTGTCTATATATTTGCTTATGCAATTGACCAAAATTTAAAACGGGATATTTCTATTAAATCTATATTTTTTTTTGGTTCAGACGAATCAGCTTCTTTCTTGGCTTTTATTTCACGTTTTTATACACTATGGGTATGGATAATTTGGCATGTCCCTGAAGTTTTTCCAAGATGGCTAACGTTTCATTTATGGACATGTTGTATTGAAGCCCAAGATTATTCAAATTTCAGAACGATTTATTTTAAGATTTACAATATATTTTTAGACTCAAACACCCCTGTAACTAAATTTTTTGTTTTCAAAATATTTACAAACACATTAACGTAATGGTTGTTTATTCCAAGTGCGAGAAGGGATTAACAAGAAGTAGAAGAAGAAGACGGAGGAGTTTCGTAGGGTGATCGATACTGTGGGAACTGGAGGGGTAGCATTGTCTAGGCTTGATGTGTACTAATGGTCCTCCACCTGGACCCACCCTCGGCACAACAGCTGCCCAGGCACCCCTTCCGTCCGCCATTTATTTGCTTTCGTCAAATACCCCAGAACGAGGAGCGAGAAAGAGAGATAGAGTGAGAGCGGCCGAATAGGAGAAAATGAAAAAAATAAAAGGAAAGATACCGTGTCGTGGATTGATACGAAGAGTTTCCACTATTTGTCATCCCCTTTGTGACCCTCGTAGCGTCGATACGGCGAGGAAAAAATACATATCCGTTGAAGAAGGGAGCCCCTTGACTATTAGTCATGAATTGAGTATGAAAACGGTAGGTAGCTGGTTGAAAAAATACCGATACAAAAGATTATTCAAATACACTAATGATCCGGAAATTTTTCTAACGTACAGATCGTCAGTCTTCAACAATACGATTTGATTGTGTCTGAATAGTATAGTTTTGATTAAACCTCAATCAAATTGTACGAGATGAACCGAATGTAAAATCCTCTCAAAAGTTCAAGTGTCAACAATGTCGATTATTAGATTACAAATATGTATGCCTTTCTAAGCTTAAAAGTAATAAACACACTGTTTTATGTATGTGGTTTCTCGCTCTCTTCCATAAATTGATATCTCCGAAATTTTGAATCGACACAAGGGAAACCAAGATAATCAGAGTCTATCCACATGCAGACTGAATTTCTGACATTAAAGAATCAAATGCCTTTCTTTATTGTTTTAATGCCTTTCGTTTATAAAGAGAAAAATAAAAATAATTTCTTTAGGATAAACATTACAATGTAATTACAATTAATTAAGGTTTTTAGTTGATATAAAAAAAGTCAATGGCATGAGCGGGATTCGAACCATTGATACGCCGCTGCTCTACCACTTGAGCTATCCTCGATCCACCAACCGTACCTTTTGAATTTTCCCTCCTTTTTGCCATTTTTCAACTTACAATACCTACCTTTTCAACATTACAATGTAAGTGTGAATTTTTTTTTATATTTGATCTTCGTGGGAAGCTCCCACAGATTATTAAACAATGAAACTAGCAATAACGAAATTGAAACCCTCCTGATTGTAAACATTTAGGTTTGTATGTTTTGTACATAGGATAATTACAAAAAAAAATTTATATGCTTTCTTTTTTAAAATAAAGAGGTTTTATTCTGAAAGGAAATATGTAAATAAGGAAAATGCTACAGTCATTTGGATAAAATTATTGAAATTATTATTGTTAACTAAAAGTTTTGAAATGTTATTAAAATTACAGTTAGATAGATAGATATATTGGAGAGAAATTGAAAGGGAGCGAGTGAGTAAAAGAGGGACAATCATAGAACATGACGAGAGAGAAAGAGAGAGGTGAAAGGGAGGGAGGGAGAGAGAGAGAGAGAGAGAGAGAGAAAGAGAGAGAGGATAAGTGAAAGATAAAATAATAAGATAATTGCAATGATCCAACATTCAGCTAGAGGAACAGAGAAAGAATGAATATCGTATGTATGTGAAATTGTTACGGAGAAGAAGAAATATACAGATAAAAGATAGATGGATGAAGAGGGATATTGGAGGGGAGAGATAGAGCGAGAATGAAATACAGATACCGGTTGTGTGGAACTGCTACGGTCTATAAAGAGAGGCAGATAGGTGGAAACACAGAGAGTGAGAGAGAGGTAGAGCGACCGATAAAACAAACACACATGAAACAAAAACAATAAAAAATTTAGTCTAGATTCGAGACCGCCTCGCTAGTACATACACGACTAATTGTTGGTAAATTATAGGTATATCATGGGCAAGTGGATTTGATAAACGACTAAATAACTGGGCCCGAATTAAGCGTTCACGAGAGCCGGCTTGCATAATGGCATGAATAACGCCGAGTGATTACACCGGTTGAATTAGCAAATAGCTTTTCATCAAAAGCTTCATAGCTGAGCGGCCTTTCTTTTATTTACGATCGGCAACGTTTTAGAGTGAGAGATTTCGCGACAAACCAGGTTATTTTCATTAGTTTTAATTCCCTTTCACCTCCCCTTCCTTGGCAATTAACTTCATTAGCCGACCTTCCGTGCCGCGGTCGACGCTTTATGAAAACAAACCCTGGGCTTTGCGCAGCTCATCATTTTTAATTACGATGTCCCATTAACAAAACCCCCGGGTTGAGATTGTTGTAAGAATAATCACATTTTAAGGAAAATTGAGGAACGTTGTAATTAAAAATATAAAAAAGTGAGATCTTAATTTAACAGGAAGTGCGTTATTCAAACTCCTTAGCTTGCCATTTTCCCTCGTAGTTAGATTTTTCTTATCATTTTCATTCTAGCTACGAGATAAAACTAAAATAATAATAATTAGTGTGTATATATCAGGCAATATTTATCCATTAATACCCTATTCATGTGATTTATACTGAAAAACAGAAATTCATGTCCTGCAGGAGGGCTTAACGTGTCCAACCTTTGGGTGTCGAAGACGAGAGTTAATTTATACAAGTTTATCTAGAAAATTAATACGAATATTTCATTCTGACAACTGTAATGAAAGTAAATGATTATAAATATATATATATTTGATAGATCAATTTCATTACAGTTAAGCAAAAGGATGAAAAGTTTACAACATTACGGACGAAACCGACAGCTTCAACAATAATGCTTATGTAAATAAGCATACAACCTAAATTGTCCACCAACATAGGCCAAAAGAAATTAATTATTATGACTCTAATAATACACTTTATAGTTTTAAGATTAAATCATTATTTTATTAATGACAGTGTCGAGGCTGCAGATATGGCTAAATAAAAATTGATACTTATTAAAATTAATAAGCCTAATAGCAGTTATTTGTAACAAAATAATTAATGCTTTTCACCAAGATTTTTGATGAAAAATTCGTGTTTTCAGAAAAATGTTTACTAAAAATAATTAATCAAAACAAAAATATCAATGTTTATTTATAAATCGTTAGATGCGGTCTGGTGTTATGTAGGTTTCAGAAAAACATTTTCTTTATCGTGCCACGTTTCCATCTTTATTGAGATCATCTTCAGGGGCTCATAGTGTGCCCATTCAGTCGACACCACACGCAAGACTGGCACAATTACACAGAAGACAAACACTTTGAGCCCTGAAGATGATCTCAATAAAGATCGAAACGTTGGCACGGTAAAGAAAATCTTTTTCTGTAACCTACATCACAAAGACCGCATCTCACGATTTCCAAATAAATATCGATTAACAGTCACTGATTACTACCCAAAAAAATATCAATATTTCATTTGCAATCAAGAATGGTAGGTGAATAGAAAAATATTATCATTATTATTGTATACAGGGTGTATCAACTTCTGAATCTGTCAACTTTAACAAAAAAAATGGTGTTATACAAACCCAGAGTTAATTTTGCCTAGGAATCGTGTGGTGGTCTCAGATACATAACGTTTTTCTTCTGGCGGGAAAATAACACTAACTTTGTTATTTTAAATGAGAATACCATATTTTTATTATACCTAGATTCTAGAGCTTATTTTACTGAAAGGAAACTTTTGATAGAACGACCATTTTTTTAGTTATGCCCGACGGAAGACGCGCTTTTTTAACAAAATGGCTCACAACATTTAACTCAGAAACGATTATCTTTAGGAAAAAATATGGTCTTATACGAAATCCAAGTCAATTTTGACTAGGAATGGAGTGGTGGTAAAATATCTAACATAACTTCCTCATGTTGATCCTAAATGACATTAACTTTGTCATATTAAATCAAAATTCCATATTTTTATTGTACCGTTCTATTCTAGTGCTTATTTTATGCCAATTTTTGCTGAATGGAAAATTATGATAAGATCGACAATTTTTGAGTCATGCCCGATTATTTTTCAAAATTAGTTCTCACTTGTTTTTCCCGAGCTTTTGGCATTATCTTCCGTTTTGTTTAACTTTCTTATACCATCATAGATAACACCAAAACCAGTTACGGCAATACATATTTTTAAATAGATTGTTACATTTATTTAATTATCTATAATTGTTTATTGTAACTTGTTAGATTACTAGTAATGATATTAACAATATTGTAAATTTAAAACTGTAACAAAATAATTGTATCTATTGCTGTAAACAACATAACAACAAAAGTTTATATATGGGGGACTTGTGAACAGACGTCAAACTATCAAATATTACCTATCAAATCGGACTAAAATGTTCTTCAAAGTCTGATTATCACTTTTGTTGTTGATATTCCAGTAACCCGAAAAGACAAAAATATATCGAATTCGATTGAGAATTGTTTTCGACAATAGAAACTTTTTAGGCTCAATTAGACAACCTTCTTAAGTCGCTCGCGGGAAACCGTGCAGACAGAAGGTTGCATGGAATTGTATGCATTTCTTGTCGGAGTAGTTATATACATACATATGGTTACTTTGTAAGTCGTCGTAAGGTCAACAGATCGTTTTCTTCAAATTTTTGTATCCCGATTCCGGTTAATTTGAAACACGTTTCATTCTGTGGGTTGATTAATCGTTTGTTCGTCATGCACGTTAATTTTTCACACAGACACGTACACGTACGAAAAAACCTCTTAATCCTCTCAGAAATGTAATTTTGACATGTTAACTCCCTGTATCTCGGCTGTATAAATAACGTCGAACGGTTTCGGCTTTCTTCTTATCCATTCCGTGACCCGCCAGGCCCTCGGCCTCTGGCCGTTGACAAATTTGATATTGCAACCAAATACGGATAAGGCATTTTTTCTCCCCCAGCGCGACAGACCGCTTGGGCTTATAGAGATTTCACGAGTAGCATCCGAATGACAAATAAGCCAGTCTTGAGAAAAAAGACAGAATGCATTTGTTAAGGGGACTACAGCTCTATCCCAACTGGCAACTAACAGAAGAAACAAAAACCTCGTGATTAATCCGACAAAAAACTGGTCAGCTGGATAGTTAGCAAGCAAAAGAACCGTGACATAAAATTTCAAAATCTCTCATACTAACGGATTTTATTTATTAGAGCGAAAAATGTATTGTACATAACTGAATTGTAACAATTAAAAGTTTCATTTTGGAAGAATAGATGGATTGTATTTATAAACAATCAAAAACGAGAGGTTAAAGAGGGTTAATTCCAGAAAATTTATGTCTCAGTTAGTGGCGACTTTTTTTTTGTAAACTTTTTTTAGGAGGGTTCGCAAAAGCAGAGGTCATATAAACCCTCAAGGTGTCGGTGTTTTTGAAAAAAAAACCATTTGTAAGTATGTCGGGTTCGAATGCAGGGCCGCTGGATTCGAACCCGGGACCTGTACATTACAATGATGAGCGCCGTGTCAAAGACTGAACCTTGCGGCCACCGACGCCCCCTGTTGCGACTATTGATGAAGAGACTTATTATTCGACAAAAATAATAATGTACTAGAAGAAGTATATTGGAAACATTAGGATGATATAAGCAGTTAAGCTCTCCTGTACACGTGATTTTTTTGAGCTGATAATGATTGTTATGACGTTCAAACTTCAAGGTGCGACAAACACGGAATCAAAATTAAATTATGTACATCATATAAAACATTTTTTTATATAGTGATGATTTGGCAAGACTTAATCATTAGTTCACGCTGTATCATCATTCTTAATGTTCTTGGAACTTGGATCACATCTTAACCATATTTCAATAAATTATGTTTTGTTTAATTTACACATTTAACAAAAGCTTGGACTCGAGAAGAATGTCTGACACAATTAGGAGCTTGGGTTTTCTAGGATTCAAGAAAGAAACTCAATTACTTGAGTCAAATTGGGGCCTAGTTTTCAATTCCTGAGCTTAGCGACCAGGCGGTCTGCGTGCTATTTTATCACCGAGTTTCGATCTATTTACGAAAATATGCTTTTAATAAGGAACGTTCTTGGGACAGATTAAAATAACGCGAGGGGAAGAATGCGCTACGTCGATAATGCAAGGGAAAAACTTTTGATAAGAACTAGAAATGAAAATGATAGGTTTTTACATATTCAATTATGTAAAATGCTTTTAAAATATATTTGAGATAACGTTTAAAAGCTGAAGTTTTATTATTTGAGTTAACGAAAAATTGAACTTTTACGAACTTGACAATAATAACACATGTGCGATGTTTAGTGACCGTTACTTGGTGATTATTCGGAGATGGTGAGATGCGGTCCAGTGTGACGTAGATTTTAGAAAATCATTTTCTTTATCGTGCCAACGCTTCGATCTTTATTGAGATCATCTTCAAAATACATGTAGGATGTGAAAAAATTAATTTATACATTAGTAGAAAATTTTACATAAAAAAACTAATTTATAGAATAATAGAAAGTTTTAGATCAAAAAGCAAATAAAAAAAAAATACATGAATGTGTACAAGGCTGGAAAATTTGTGAGTAGAAAAATAAATTTATACAATGCTAGAAAATTTTAGATTAAAAAAGTAACATATACAATGCTAGAAAGTTTTTGATCAAATAATAAATAAATAAAAATAAATGTAAATAAAAATTAAATAATAAACAAGTCGAGTGGTTGGGCATCGAAATTGGTATATATTATTGGTTTATTATATATTATAATGCCAAATAAATAAAAAATAAAAAATACAGGAAATTAAATAATTCTGGAAAATATTAGACTAAAAAAAGGAATTTATACAATGCTAGAAAAAAAAGTAAATAAAAAATACATCAATTTATACAATGCCGGAAAATATTAAAGTAAAAAAAATGAATTTATGCAATGCTAGAAAATTTTAGTTCAATAAAAGGAATTTATACATTGTTAGAAAATGTTAGTTTAAAAAGTAAATAAATAAATAAAAAATGCATGAATTTATGCAATGCTGGAAAATATTAGAGTAAAAAATTAATTTATACAATGCTAGAAAATATTAAAGTAAAAAAATGAATTTATACAATGCTAGAAAATATTAGAGTAAAAAAATGGATTTATACAATGCTAGAAAATAT
>CM077107.1:8435884-8451096 GCA_039619505.1 Cimex hemipterus | reverse complement strand
CTGGAAAATATTAGAGTAAAAAAATGAATTTATACAATGCTAGAAAATATTAGATTAAAAATAAATAAATAAATAAAAGATACATGAATTTATACAATGCTGGAAAATATTAGAGTAAAAAAATGGATTTTAACAATGCTAGAAAATATAAGATTAAAAAATAAAAAAATAAATAAAAGATACATAAATTTATACAATGCTGGAAAATATTAGAGTAAAAAAATGGATTTATACAATGCTAGAAAATATTAGATTAAAGAATAAATAAATAAATAAAAGGTACATGAATTTATACAATGTTGGAAAATATTAGAGTAAAAAAATGGATTTATACAATGCTAGAAAATATTATATTAAAAAATAAATAAATAAATAAAAGATACATGAATTTATACAACGTTGGAAAATATTAGAGTAAAAAAATGGATTTATACAATGCTAGAAAATATTAGATTAAAAAATAAATAAATAAATAAAAGATACATGAATTTATACAATGTTGGAAAATATTAGAGTAAAAAAATGGATTTATACAAGGCTAGAAAAGTTTAGATTAAATAAAAATAAATGAGGTGGTCGAGAGGTTGGAGCATCGGAATACCTCGCTACAGGTCCCGGGTTCCAATCCCTCAACAGCCTCATGACTTTTTAATTAAAAATTGTTTGAAAAAAGTGTTGTAATGAAATTTGTCTCCTCGCCCGCGACAACCTACGGTTTAACAGGGGTTATTTTACTTATTTTACTACTACTATACCAATTTGGCAGCTAGTAGGGCGGTTTCTGGTTTGTACTTAAATTAAACTTTACCCAGAAGATTATACCAGTTCTTGCTGGTGTTATTAGAAGTCAGGTGTCGTGAATGTGCAATCTTCCGTTATTGATCTGTTCCACCTAAGTCTAAAAAAACAACTGACCTTTTGGAAGTACTTGAGAAACTACTCTTATCGCGCCTGCAAAAAATTCTATCTGCGACCTACATTATTTTTGAAAACTGAGTTGGTTTTCGTGATTACCTCTCCACGATTTACAAAATTTATCATGTAATAGACATCGTGGTACCATTGAGTGTATCCAGTTCTGCCCTGGATACTTCTACGATGCCAGGTATTCGATCACGTCAGGTATCTATATATTGCCGAAACTCAAAACCTTCCTTTCTAGTTTGTAAATAATATTTCATCTTAACATCTCACCTATCTGGTGATTTTTTTTACACAGAATCCCAATCTCCCCTTTCTATTTTAACCTCACTAGAATTACTCAAGGGTATAGCCTAAGTCTGTAACGTTTGTGGTGGCAAATTTCCCTGAACTTTCTAACACACCCACATTGTGCAGACGGTTCAGCAATTCTTCTTAAACCTTCATCCTGTCCAAACAATTCGAACTCGAATACCCCCTCCTTACTGTAAAACCATGGTTCCATAAAAGGACAATAAAAATATGTAAAAAGAACTAACACTTAAAACGTCACTTTTGTTGTGGTATGTAACGATACCTGTTTTGTTTGTTGCATTATTTGTCGCAGTTACAAAATAGTAATACAAACGTGAAAAAATATCTTAAAAATTTAACAAAAAAGAAAAAAAATTGATGATAGATCAAAAGGTATGGTTCTATTTATTTTATACATTTATTTATTTTTTTATATATTTTTTTAGATGGTGCTAAATGTGGTCATTTATCTATACGTTACGTATAGAAAGGATTGAAACATATTCGATGATAAGCTGTGTAAAAAATCTTAAAAATTCAACAAAAAAGAAAAAATATATTCACATATCAGATCAGAAGTTATAGTTGTATTTATTTTATTAATTAATTTATTTTGTAATATTTTTTATACCTTTTTGAGATTGATGCTAAATGCAGCCATTTATCCATACGTCATGTAGAAAGGATTATCGAATATTCGACGATAAGCTGAAAATCATTTAGTCGTGTTCAGCAGAATTTTTAAAAAAATGATGATGGGAAAACTATCGGTTAGTTTAGTGATGTCGTCCCTAATTTATCAAGGGTCGAAGAGGGGGACCTTTTTGGCACTCTGGACAACCCCCGATCCCTCCTTCGTTCCCCTCGACCATAATGACCCTAAGCCGAGGTTTAGAGGCGCTCGACACGTCTCGGGTCCTGTTTGTCTATTCCTGCGGTGGACTCGGAGGAGGAGCCGTGCCCCGAGGACATCCCCCGTATATCGTGTGGTGCGGGGAACCTGCGGATTACTCACCCCCGCCCCGTGGGCGTTGTTCGTAATTGCGGCCGCCGGACTTTGTATGCGGAGCTCGGCGCCCCGTTTTCTCGATGACGACCCATCGCCACCTAATCCGCCGCCGACCCCAAAACAGGCCGAGTCTCATCCCTGTTTTACAAACGATTCGATCACTTCCGTCCTAAGTATCCGTCTCACGTCGTCTCCCAAACTCCTACCGATGGTGAAATATGTGAATGTTCCCTAGAATTCAGATGATCTTAATTAAACTGAAAGGGATTAGAGAAAACCATAGAATAGACGATAGAGAACAAAAAAATTTGAATGATTTTTACACAAAATGTTTAAAATTCAAAAATATAATTAGCTATAATCATTAATGGAAATTCTGATCCAACTAGAATAATAATATTAATAAATAATCAAACTTAATAAAACTTTCTACTTCTGTAGAAAAATGCTCAAAAACTACAATATTTGTTGTTATTATAAACTTTATCACCTACTTTGAACCCTCAATTATATACAGCCTGGAGAGCAAATAGTTATGCCTATGCAGCAAGCCATAAAACATTTAGTATTAATAACTCTATCTACAACACAGTCCAAATTTATGTCTTTCATTATCCACTTCAATAGTTCAATTGGACAGGCTGGACGAAGTTGTCACTGCCTTAATGTGCTTGGCAATATTTTTGTTCCTTTTGTAAAACATTTAGTAAACACCTTTATCCATCTAATCATGTGATTTGTGCTTAGGTTGAGCTGCTAGTTAATGAACTCGCTGATCGCATGACTAGATCCGTCTGCTTCAGTTGATTTCAAACAATTCACTCATATCCAGCCAGTAGCTGAAACCAACCCTCGTGCTTTACAGAAATATATTTCTTTGCCGGCTCTCTGTCTTTTTTCTGCCTCTTCGTTTGCTCAAACCATGGAGAGCTCAAACCAGCGTATTTTTGCCACGAACTATCGATTATTAGCATTTTATGAACCTTATGCTCTTTATGATTTTTCTTAACTTTTTCTATACGTTGCAACTAAGCTGTTTGTCCATATTGTAACATTTTTTTTTCTGTCATTATCTGCGTTTTTCCTCCTCTAATTCCAGAGTAATGCAATGATTAATCTTTTCTTTTCACAGTAGTATAATTTTTTGCATGGAGCTTCAACTCTCTTATCATCATGACCAACATCGATTTTTAAATTCAATTTCAGTAGACGGATCAAAATAATCGGTCGATCGACCTAGGAGGACAAGTGTGCCACGTATTGACGACAAATGATGCCACAATTAGTTAGAAGAAGTAGAAACATTGATTGTAGTTCATTACTAATATTTAACTACATTTCCAACAAGGTAATAAAAGTTTATAGTTACAATTAATTATGAAGGGGAGGAGGGTGGCCGCAACGGTTTAGACGTTGACACAGCGCCCGTCACTGTAAGGTAAAGGTCCCGTGTTCGACTCCAACAGCCCTGCACTCAAAACCAGCATACTTACAAATGTTTTTGTTTTTTTCAAACACACCGTTACCCAGAGGTTTTATGTAACCTCTGCCTTTGAGAAACGCTCGGGAAAAAATTATGTGCTATGACGTTGTGCACTGAACATGTCTGAAACAGTGAAGACAGGTAGATTAAAACGACCAAATTAGAATAATTATTATAGTTAACTTATTTTTGTATATTGACTACGTTAATACTTCTACTACATAAAAATGTCCAACTGATTGTCACTTGATCACTACTTGGTCATCACTCTCTCCTGCTTTAGATGTCGCTCAACCAAGTTTCTGTTTTTTTCTTTTGTTTTACGAAGGTTCGCAACAGCAGAGGTCATATCAACCCTCAGGGTGCCGGTGTTTTCGAAAAAAGCCCATTTGTAAGTATGTCGGGTTCGAATGCAGGGTCGCTTGATTCGAACCCTGGGCGCTCACTTTACAATGAAGAGCACTGTGCCAACGTCTAAACCGTTGCGGCCACAATGCCCCGAGGTTTTGTTTACAAATGCTTTTGACACTCTTTACCCACCGCATCTTGCACTTTCTACGGCGCAGAAACAAAAGTATGGTAGAGTAGTTTTTGTTTTTGTTGTCTTGACCAGCATAATTTCTACTATTCTCCAACCCCACCACATTTCTAGATGCACAATAAAAACACCAAAAACTAATGGGAAGAGCAGAGGGAAGATACCTCCCCTTTAAAATACTTGTGTAGGCATAAAGTTTCCTTTTAAATTCCGGGTTTTGACCATTTCAGGATTAATACCCCCAAAGATTACGGACAAATGGAAGACCACGCGCAACTTACCCATTGCGCTCACGTCCGTTCTTTGTGGCATTGATCAAATCCCAGAGCGCTACAGAAGAAAGCCGAGGGGCCGAGGGTTGGGCGAGGGGCCTCAAGGAAAAACAGAAGATGGATGGCACCCTCCCGCAAACATCAAATCCCCTCAAAAGAAAGATTAAACGGAAGAGGATCCGATCAGTCCGGAAGGGGGCGATCTCCCCGAGGCCGCCCCTTTCTCAAACTGAGTGAACGTCATTAATGAGTTAACGATCGCTTTTCGATCTGGATTCGCCCCCTTAATTCTCCAGGATCGACTAGATAATCCTTTTTTAAATGGAAAAAGGAGAGGAAGATAAAAAATTACAAAAATTTGCATTCTATTAGTTGTTGTTTATTCACTTCCTACTGAGAATTCTCCGGGACTTTATCTGCTCCTAATCACGAGATTTACATCCCCTTCTAACTTACGGAGGGGACTGAGAAGATGTATAAACTTTGATTTTCTACGTTTTTTTTTTGTTCATAACGACGAGGGAATCGCACGCAATCGCCGTATTTTCGAAGAGATTAATCATCAGAATAACCTCCACTCTGTGCAATCCTCCATCGCCCTTTCTTCCTGATTAATTAAAAAGGAACAAAGATTTGGTCAAACAATCTTATCATGTTTGATTTAGAACGACAAATTGTTAATTCACATGATTTGTGTTCTTTAATGATTATAGGACTAGATTTTCCCATCATTTTTGCCTGAATACCTCGCTATTTCGGTATGTCAGACGGCAGTCAGCTTCTATTGTAGCAATCTTCTGTGGATTTGATTCCGAAATGATCGGAAATAACCTGAAATGGAGTATTATAGCTTTATCCAATAATTTTGGCCTGCCTATCCTAGCAAGATGTTTCAGTCAGATTAACGCGTTTCAGGTTCTCGTAAAATACTACGTGTGTAGAGATTAGTGACCGTTAACGGATAATTATTCAAATATCGTGAGATGCGGTCTGGTGTGATGTAGGTATCAGAAAAACATTTTCTTTATCGTGCCAACGTTTCGATCTTTTATTGAGATCATCTTCAGGGCCTGGGATTTACAAACATAATTTACATTTAGAAAATACATATAGAATATGGAATTTATACAATGCAAAAATTATATTTTATATTCTATCAAAGTATTTCTACTCACTCAAAGTGTTTGTCTTCTGTGTAATTGTGCCATGTCGTGTTGAGAGTGCCAGTGAAATTTTACTGTTTCATGTTTATATATGTTTCATTTTGAAGTGGTGGGGAAGGAAGTGGGTATAGAAAAGACAATTTTGTATAGGTCGTCGGCTTCTTTGAGGTGAACCACATCTCACGATATTTGAATAAGTAAAGTACTACTATACACTGAATCAGTGGGTCTGATTAAAAACGACCGATGATGCACCTGTACTATGGCTGTTTCCGGTAGGTTTCGTCTACCTATCTTCGTTGTTTTGGTCATTCAGAGTTTCGGCTTTTCGTCATCACCAGTGGATCTGATGCCGAAATGATTGGAAACCACCAAACGACAAATGAACATATCTGCTGCGGTTTCTCCCTCCTGTTGGTACAACCTACTAATAATATTATTAGTATTGTTAGGTTTTTTTTATAAGGTCTCTTTTGCAAGCTTCTGTCATCAGTTTGTTCGTTGTATAAGTCATTAATTTGATCGATATGGTCTTACAGAATTAATGTGTGGTTGTGATTGTTCATCAAAATATCCAAAGGTAATTAAATGAAGTACTATTTTAATTGAATTTTGAGATATGGTTAGAGATTTGAGGGAAATGTGTTGGATTCACAAAACCAGAAATAATTTAATTTAATTCAACATAATTAAAATTATATTATTAAGGAAGTCATTAATTTTTAAATATTCATTATTTTGAACATTTGCTACAGCTAGATACAGTTTCAACCCCTAAGAATGTAAATAATTTTGTTGCCAAGTTGTCTCAACTCACCCTGTCACTCATCAATTAGTGAAAGCCAAGGGTAAGAAAATACAAGACTTTCAACATCTTCATCAACCGCCGATACTTTGTTCTTCAAGAGCAATAAGTCGGCAGAGTGATGAGAACATCATCACGCCGCGCACCATCAATCAACCTCAAGAAAGGGGTTGAAAACCCTTCAGAATTTCCCCCCTTTATTATAAATTATACTTCCTTATAAGTTGGAAGGATGTAAACACGGAGTTTGGCGTTAGAGGAGGAGAAGGAAGGCGTTTAATAATAAGAGGCTCCGAGCTGACGTTGTAATATGTCCTGGCGGTGGAGGTGGCTCCGGTCTCGGGGGTGGGACGTCCTCAGGGGGGATTCGAAAACCATAATCTTGTCATCTATAACGAGGGGGCCGGGCCAAGTTGCTCCAAACACGAGGAGCCGAAGCTTCATTAAGATATGATAATTAATATTCATTAAAGTTGTCGCACGGCCTCAAGAGGACGCGTTGATGTATTAAAGGCGTAGACAAGACAACTTGTATGCTGAATCTTTGAAAGATGGATCCTCAAAGTAGCACATCTTACATAGCACAATATTTAATTACTCTATAAAAATTTAAAATATAAAAACATACACAGCAACAAAACGTACATACACAAAAACTATTTTTACTTCAAATTACATACAAGAAAACATAAATAAAATTAATTGGCCAAAGAAAATACTCCTTCTCTTCTTATGTAAATAAATTATGAACAAAACGTGCTTATTGGACGTTTCCATGGCATAGAAACCAGAATAGCATGACAAATATTCTATAAAGATATTATTATTTCCCTTATCTTCAAGATTTGCAAGCTGATATAGCTGTGTTCTTGTAAAGATGAGATCTACGATGAGTCATGATTCCGAAGGGTGTGTGCTCAGAGAGGATTTCTATGTATCTCAGGGGAGTACGCATCAATGAACAGATAAACTTCATGAAGGGGCGATTCAGTATGAAGAAACTTCACTTTAATCGTAGCAAAATAGATATGAAAGTTTTTTTAAAATCTTATTTTTACGAGGGTTCGCAACAGCCGAGGTTATATCAACCGTCGGGGTGCAGGTGGTTTTTGAAAAGAAGCCCATTTGTAAGTATGTCGGGTTGGAATGCAGGGCCGCTAGATTCGAACCCTGGACCTTTACCTACAATGATGAGCGTAGTCTCAACGCCTAAACCATTGCTATATGAAAAAAATGATATACGAAAAGATATACGAAGATTGTTTTATGTATTAAAAGAAAGCTCAGAGATGCAAGAAATATCACAGATTTATTTTAAAAGAAGACATTATAGTTCCGTCCTACTCACCTTATTTTAGGTATTTAGGTTCCTAAAAACGGCAAAAATGAGTTTCGTCTGGTCTGTGCTTATAGAAAAATAAATAAGATAATAAAGCTTATGAAATATCCTCTTCCAACATTAAATACTGTCGTGGATCAGTTGAGGGGCGCAAATTACTTCACAGTCATAGACCTAAATCAATCGTTTCATCAAATAGAACTAACGGAAGAAAGTTCAGAATTAACTGAAAATCCTGAAAAAACACAATTGGCTCAGAAATCCTTTAAATTGTTCCAAAAATTCAGTGTAAATCAATCCGGAAAGAATTCAAGATGTTTTGAAAATGCCTTCTCCTAACACATTAAAAAAAAGTGGCAAATTTTGTTGGATTTCAAAAGGTCAAATTATAGTTTTTTATTTTGTGTGTGTGGTTGTAAATTTCCTTTTTCCGGTTCTTGTTTTTCTTTTGGAATTGATCAGTCGGAGACCATCAGTCCATTGAGATGACTAACAATTTTAATTGTAAAATAATTATAATCCGTATTCAGTGTTAAGTCTTCTAATTCCAATCGCGTCTAACCAAAAAAACCGATTATAGGAAAACCAAAATGATCGGAAACGACCAAACTAAGAGTTGTGATTTTTAAAGTTTGATTTTTCAATTGATCAAATAGCGTATAATCATGCTCATTCGTTTATCGTTCTCATTAAATCATTCTCATCTTATGATTGCAAAACTTTGGCTCATCTAACCCAAAACCAACACATGCAATTATGAATTGTGGTGCGTATGTGTATGTGTTTGTGTGTCAGTGTGTGTGTGTGTTGTGTTTTGAACAAATGTAAAACGCAAGAAGCTATAAGTGATGACCTAATTGTTATACATCAAGCAGAGATTTATCGACCAAAGTATATATGACGATGTTTCGTTTGAAGATCAGGGATGTAGTCCAAAATGAATACTGTTGTATCTTGCCAAATTTTCTTTTATTAAGCCTTATTCAGCGCTTAGACGTAGAACCTAAGTCACGTTGAATCCAATTGTAGAACGTCATCGTAGAAAAGTGAACAACCCCAGTTGAATATATACACAGCGATTTATCGACCAACGTAGATATGACGATGTTTCGTTTGAGGATCAGTGATGGAAGGATCCTAATAAAAGCCGAAAACTTGGCAAGAAACAACAGCCTTCATTTTCACTTCTCATTACCATTATAGCCTTTTTGTTTACACGTATGAGCTTACGTGAATCACTAAGAAACCATTTTTTAATAACATATTTAGCAATATTTTGAACATGTGTAATGTAATTAATATCGTTTTTGCTGTAATCGTATTATACAATAAAATTTTTATATCTGTATTACTTCTCAATAGCCTATTTGAAAAAAGTACATTGTGTAAGATGTTAGCGACTGTTTTCCGGACTAACAGATTGATGGTTTTATTGATGTTTCTTTCTTTTTAAACCAATTCGAATGGACAAAATTGAAGTCAGTATGTACTTTTTTTTTATATAGCCTAGTCCTCTCTGTTTGCACATTAAACACAAATTCACTATTTTCGTGGTCCGCTCGACCGATTAATATATCACAATTAATTACGGTTTTTAGTTGAGATGAAAAAAAGCTAATGGCACGAGAGGGATTCGAACCCACGACCTTCGGCTAGATACGCCGCTGCTCTACCACCTGAGCTGTCGTCGAGAATCCAAACCGATTACACGACATTTCAAATATGGCAAAAGGAGAGAAAATTCGTAAAGTGAGGTTGAGATGGGGAGTTGATGTCCGAGTGGATCGACGTCACGATAGCTCAAGGGGTAGAGCAGCGGCGTATCTAGCCGAAGGTGGTGGGTTCGAATCGCTCTCGTCCCATTAGCTTTTTTTCATGTCAACTAAAAACCTTAATTAAACAAAAAGATTTTACCGCCACAGAACTTAGTCAATTACTACCAATCTTGTTTTATTTTTCTTAATTTACCACGTGTTCGTTCTTTGAGATTTTAAAACCCGTAATCGTTAATGTTTAAAAACAATCTAAATTTTACCAACAAAAAATTCTCGATACGATTGTTTTACTATTTTTTAACTTGGTTTATTTCAATATAATGGAACATTCTGGGGAAAAGTGTACTGAAAGGTGAATATTGGTTCGAGTAATTCGGCTCCAATTTTTCCTGTTTCCGTCCACTATACATCTGAAAAACGATACTCACCTTCTTGTAGTAGGTAGTCGGCGGACGATCGGGAAAATGTTTGACGCAGAAATTATATCAAGGCAAGAGTCTGCAATGACAGTGTTTGCAATAATTTTTAATTTGTTTTATTTGATAATTTGTTGTTCAAAGGAAAGGGCAAAATGGATTTTTCGGAACCATTTTTTGATGTTTTTTTAATTTCATTTTTCCAACATCTATATATATATATATTTGATCGATTAGACCTAATGTTTTGTCGTTTCATTTCTCTTAGTAGGAATTTTTACAGTGGGGTTTTTAAAATAGTGAATCCTTAATTTCTGGCATCTACCTAAGTGTGGCAAAAATTTTATCATTTCTTTCCTTACAAAAATATTATAACTCTGTTCAGGATGTTTTCTAACAACGTTTTTCGTTACGATTATTTGCCTAATATAAACGAAAGATTTGGTGAAAATTGTAATTTTTCTGGAGACGCGATTTATAGATGAAGCTAGATACTGCCCATTTCAGCCACATTTACGCCACGTACACGTAAAAAGGTTAAACTGATTCCTCAAACAATATGGTATTGATGGATGATTTTTAGTTGGAAAAGTAGTTACTGACACAGAATATACATAAAAGACGAGAGTCTTACCAATTTTTTAAAAATTTATTTGGTCTATCACAACTATTCTTTTTTACGATTTTTATTAGTATACTACAGATATGTAACTAGAATTTTTCAAAATAGTGAAAGGTTAATTTTTGACTACATAAAAATGTGATTAAATTTTACACTTGTTATCATACAAAATTTATTTCTGTTCTTAGGTGTTTTATAAAAATCATTCTCGCAATGATCGTTTGCCTATTATTGACCTACAAAATGACAAAAGGAACAAATGGCCAATCTCTAAAAAATTTCTCATTTTAAACATCACTTTATTTTGCGTTAATTGGTATTATCGTTTTCTTTAATCTTATTTCCCACTCCATTCGACAGACGGAATCCTTCACAGAAAGCATTTTTTCATGTAAACGCATTTTCGTGTAAATAAATAAAAAATACTTTTTAGGAAAGTGTGCATTTGGTTGTTGATGTTATCAAATTATGATAATGGAATGGAATGTATTATGTGTATATTTTACGAAGTTCAATTACAATGTTTTGTACGAATATTAAAACTAATTAAATTCGTTAGTTTTCGTAGTCAGCTTGACCAATTAATATCATTCAATTGATTAAGGTTTTTAGTTGAAATAAAAAAGTCAGGGTGACAAGCGGGATTCGAACGCACGACCTTCGGCTAAATATGCCGCTGCTCCACCAATTGAGCTATCGTGCCCGGAGCCCGAGAAGCACGAAGTCAAGATGGCTCAAGTGGTTAGAGCAGCTGCGTTTCTAGCCGAAGGTCGTCCGTTCGAATCCCTTCGGGACACTGACTTATTTATCTCAACTAACACTCTTAAGTAATTGACTTAGAAATAATAACAGTTAAAAACGAAGAACAACACCGGATTCTATGAACAGATAAATTACACATGGACAAGCAAAGAAGATTCTGAAGGACATCGTTATCAATGAAAAGAAACTATCATCTGTAATCAATCAGATAACTTTTTGCCGAAATGCAGGGAAAATTATCTCCTGAAGAGAGTTGCATCTCACGATCTCTAAATGATCATTAATTAACGGTCACTACATTCCACACATTTCAACACGAGAAGAACGAAGAACATGGGATTCTATGACCAGACATCAACTGCATATGGACGACAAGGAAAGAAGATTTTCAAGGAGATCGTTATCAATGAAAGTAAACTATCATGTGCAATCGATCAGAGAACATTTTTGTTGAAATTCAAGCAAAACTATGCCCCGAAGATGTTCTCAATAAAGATCAATACATTGCCACAATAAAGAAATTTTTATTCTAAACCTACATCACCCCAGGCCGCATCTCACGATCTATAAATAATCAATAATTAAAAAGTAATTAAAAACTAAATGTTTAGTTGTTTTTCCATATTATACGAATAGTATTTCAACCTATTTAAAAACATTATTTTATTTTTAAATCTATTCGTTGATTATTCCATAAAATATGAATAATATGCTTGTTTAATAATATTGTAGATTATTCAATAATAACATTCTGCATGTGGATGCTTGCTATTTGCGCCACCGTCTAACTTAGCATAACGTTTATATCGTAATAATATTTCCCACAGTATTACAGAACTTAATTTATGGAAATTGACTTAACTTTTGTTTTTGTCAACTCCGTTGACCCATAAAAGATCGAACTCGGCCCGGTTGCGCAGGTCATTCGCTCAAAAGCGATAAATAATCGAAAGCGGTTCGCTCGGCACTAAGATGTTTACATTATGTAAATCGCCGTTTAGCGTCGTCGCCCTCTTTTAAATTTACACCCAAATTAAGACATTTAGAGTTATCGATCCCGATATAAATCAGTTTACTCTTCTGTCTCGGCTTGTAATGGGCCTCCCCTTTATTACTAAAGCCATCAAAATTAATATAGTACAATAAAGTATTTTTTTCCTCGGCTCGGCCGAAAATTGTACGGTCATTTGTACGGTTAGAGATAGTTAAACTGTTATTTAACAATTCGTTTTACGAATTATAAGGGTTTTAAAAAGTCAACACAATTCGTTTCCTTTCTTCTCTGCCTTTCTCTCTACTATTTTCATTTTTTGGATAATAATTTTTAAATAAGCTTGAATATAATTGGTTGCCAACTTTAAATATTATTACTTTGTATTAAAATAAGATAATGGCTAATTGCAAAAAAAAAGAAAAAAAAACAGTTTCTTGTCCGATCTTCAGAGGAATATATTGTTCATCAGGACTTAGATGTTTCAAGTAATAATTCAGAAGGTTGTAGATTGTAATCAATGGCCATAATGTTTTTTATTATTACAGATAGACAGATAGTTGTGATGTAAGATTATTTTCATTTGTTTACTTAATAAAGTACTTTTCTTCATTCATTCAAAATAATTTAGAAGTTTAACAAGTATGAATATATATTAAAAATATTAAAATTATACTTGCAAGTACAATGAAAGGATTGGGATGAAAGGGTATAATAAAAATGAAGTGGGATGGTCAGGATGTTCCATTTCCTTCTTTATATCTTCCGTTTTCTACTTCATTTTACTTGGCATTAAAGGGTTTTAAATTTTTAGAAATAGATTTGCTTTTTTTTTAGTTCACTTATTCACTTAAAACTGCACTTTAAATATGCAATAAGTAAAATTATTGGAAATGGTATAATATGGTGTGGACGTGCACACAAGTTTGTATTGTAAGAAATAATGTATGTATGTGATTTTTGTTATGTTCGTTTGCCTAAGAAACTTATCTTTGTCTGTTTCATTCTCTGACACTCTCTCTCCCCCCCTCTCTCTCTCTCTCTCTTTCTCTTTCTGTGCATTTCACACCTCCAATACGTCATTAAGCGGTAAATAATATAACTTTGTGATTTTCTCCCTCGTCTTGTCAAGCAGTTCTCTCTTTACATTCTCCTTATCTCTCTTTTTCTCTCTCGCACACCTCTATTTATCTATTGCCCGCTTTTTCTATTTTTGCCCCTAATTATACAACTCTAAATTTCTCTCTCACTTTTTCAAGCGCTCTTTCTCTTTACTTCCATTTTCTCTTACCCCCTCTCTTTTTGTCAATCATTGTAGTTTGTTTTCCTATATCACGTTTAGAAAAATGTGATCCATTGGCTGATTCTAACTTTGCTTTTGGTGATCGATTCAGGAGGTTTTAACATAGTTCCCTAGGGGGCGCTTACTAATATTGGTTTATATAATTTTTTCCTTAGATATGATCGGATGAGAAGACATTGTTGAAGCCTTTTTTTAAAATTGTATATTTCACATTTTATCCAGGAATTTTTACGTCCTAGGCACTCGAGTCGTCGGTTTTGTGCGCTGTTTACAAATGAATACACACCATTTCGCGAAATAAATCCATTTCAGCTCGTTGTTAGTCAAAACAACGACGAAAACATTAAATGTCGAAAAGTTTTAGACAATGGAATGCAATTTTTCTCAATTAGAAGGAGGACCTTGGGACCGGGTGCCCGCCGGACTAGTGTCCCACCCCCGCCCACAACAATCCTAGAGGGGTTGCCGCTAGGGGTGGGGTTGGTGGCCATTAATCATCCTTCAGGGGCAACATGGCCGACCCAGCCATACCCCCTCGTGGCTCGGTACAAGTATCAATCATGACAGGCCTCCCGGAGCTGCCCAACCCTTGATTTCCCTTTAGATTAGTGCGCGGGGGGTGGCAGCTCCCAGCCTGGAATGGGGTTGGGGCCAAATTGAATATACGCCTAATCAGACGTGTAATTGGTCAAAGCATTGACATTCCTTGAGGGAGGATAGAGTTGGGTTTTCAATTTGTTTCAGCCTTCTCCAAGTCCCTCAAGGCAGTCAATGCTAGACTAGACTAGCTTTGTCAACATATTCTGCCATCTGGAACTGATGTGATTCTAACATTGATAAAATCAACTGGGAAACTAATTCATGACAATCCACCGATTAACAATATTATCAACCCATAATTGACTTTAAAAGTCAAAAAACATTGGGTAACACAAAATATTTACTTTTTCCATCTTACCAGATTTTGTTCCATCTAATCACACTTTCACTCCGACTTATTTGCACTATATTTCTCTTTTACGCTTTCTTTTCTAGCTCTTGGCCTCTCTCTCTCTCTCCCTAAACCTCTCACCCTCCCTCATTTTCTCTCTCACTCTCTCGCTCTTTATTTATCTATCTCTTTACCTAATTATCTCGACCTCTTCGTTCTCTTCTCCCCCTCTGTCTCTTGCCTCCTTTCTCTCTCCTTCTTACTTATTCAACTTACTCTCGCCCTCAAAATCAAATGCCAAATTTTTTTAAACGTACAATAGGTCAAATTATGCAAAATTGTTGATGAATATATACTTGTCTTTTTTTTTTTTGTAATCTTTTGGTAGTTTTATTATCAACCCATAATTTGCTTTATAAGTCAAAAAAGTATTGGGCAATACAAAATATTTTCTACTACCATCTTACCGAATTTTTTCACTATAATCACATTTTCACTCCGATTTTATTTCTCTCTTACTCTTGGTTTCTTTTCTCTCTCCCTCTCTCTCTCTCTCTCTCTCTCTCTCTCTCTCTTCTCTTCTCTCCT
>CM077107.1:8369960-8435484 GCA_039619505.1 Cimex hemipterus | reverse complement strand
CTCTCTCTCTCTCTCTCTCTCTCTCTCTCTCTCTCTCTCTCTCTCTCACGCTCACTCTTTATCTAATTATCTCGCCCTCATTGTTCTCTTCTCCCCCTTTGTCTCTTTCCTCCTTTCTCTCTCCTTCTTACTTATTTACCTTACCCACGCCCTCAAAATCAAATGCTAGATAGTTTTAAAAGTATAATAGGTCAACTTGTGTGCAAAATTGTTGTTAAATATATAATTCACATTTTTGTAATGTTTCGGTCGTTTTTCTGCGTCCTTAATATTTACCTAACCGGTTCTTTCAAAATAAATAATACTTCTTGCCGTTATAACAACCGCGACAACGAAAATGAAACTTTGTGTTCGATAAAGGGTGGTGAAAGGCCGAGGCACTCTGCTGTCACAGTCTCCAGTGCTATATTTCAAGTTTATTGATTCAGCGTGAATCATCCCTTTTACAATTAGCACTCTTTTAAAATCTGGTAGAAGGGCTTTCATTCGAAATGAAACATTGTATTAACGTTTTGACTGAAAAGAAATGTAGTGTTGTCTTGTCTTTTCCACGTAATCATAAAAAATTAACGCTGCGTTTTAAAGGAATAATCCCTTTTCCACCGGAGTCGGTATATGTTAATAGTAAGAATTTTTAACCAGCATAATTCTGTTTAATTGCGGGTTGGGTCTGAGCTCGAGTGGTGTAAACGAAGGAGCGGGCCATAACCGCTAGGCCAACATGTTATTAGCATGGATTTATGATCCGCAGGAAGATGTCCGCCCTGGGATTATTACCGGCGCCTTTTGACATCGGGCTGGGAGTCTCGCCATGGCCGGAAGATGGATTTTTTATTTATTTAAATCAACGGAATTGATAAAAACGTCAATATAATAACATATTGTTGAAAGGTAACTCTGAATTTATGCATGTATACGTGTCTAGCATGGGTCGTGCTTTAAGACTGCAGATAAAATTCGGTACGAAGGGAAAATTATAGGTTACTATTTTTTAAAGAGAGACCATTTTTTGCGAGGAGGAAGAAGTTTTAAAATATATTTTTAATTTTTTTTCTTTTTTCCAGATTTATCAAATGTATTCTCCCTTGAAGACCATTGGATTATCTGTCTGGATTATCGATCTGTTCTGACAAGTGTCGTCTCTCCGACTCGTCCCTAAAAGGAGCGAAAGATTAAACGAAATAAGCGAACCATGGTTGACCTGTGATGCCCAAAGTGCTTAAATATCCAATAACAAAAAAAAAAAAAAATTAAACCATTAACGAATGTTCATAATAAAATATTTTATTAAACAGACTAGAAGAATTTTTACAATCCTTTCTATGCTAAACTTATTATCAATATGAATTTGCTATATATGATTATGAATGCTAAACTTTCAATGTAAAAAATAGTTACTGAAAAGTTGAATTGAGAAACAAATTCTTATCATAATTCTTTCTTGCTTTAAAAGGAAAAAAGTAATCTACTTGGTCATACCTTATACGACGTTGTAGCTGTATGTGTGCATACTTTGTAACGAACGATTTGGCAACGTAGGCCAAAATATTTCCATTATTTGAGGGTTTCCTATCGGCTTACTTCGCTGAGGTTTGTTGGTTCAGGAGCTTCAATTGACCCAAGATCATAGGTAACTATCAACAATAAATTCATCATCCCGCAGACACCAAAATAAATATTACAATTGAATACATCTCTGTAGAAACAAATAGTTGATATTTATTTTTGTACCCGCAAAAATCTAAATTTTGTAAAAAAAAACAGTTTTCTTAAAATTATTTGTCTCCGATGTTTTTCAAAAATAACAATACTTTTAAATAAATCCGCCAATCATCCACAGGTTTAAACATCCCTAAAAACTTGTAATGGCGCATACTGTTTCAATATGTAAATTAAAACTGGTGATACAAAATTAAACCCTTCGAGAGTATCTGTAGAATTCGTCCTTAACTTTGTCAATTTTACTCACTTAAAAAATGTAGCTATCTCCGAAAAAAAAAATAGAGAGAGGTGTTATGAATTTTTGAGATTACCATTGGTTATCGGAAATAAATTGCCTCTGGCTAATACAGTCCAAGTTGGTTTTTTATTTTTTTATTTATATAAATATTCATATTTTATATTAACTCGAAGCCTGAATGTTTTGTAACAAAACTTTTTGGTTTAATTTACCGTTAGTTAATGATTATTCGGAGATCCTGAGATGGGGTCTGGTGTGACGTAGGTTTTAGAAAAACGTTTTCTTTATCGTGCCTACGTTTCGATCTTTATCGAGATCATCTTCAGGGCTGAAAGTGTTCGTTTTCCGTGAAGACGTGTCATTCTTGTGCTTGTGTTGGCACTCTCAACTCGACGCGCAAGAATGACGCAATTTCACAGAAGACAAGCACTTTGTGACCTGAAGATGATCTCAATAAAGATCGAAACGTTGGCACGATAGAGAAAATGTTTTTCTGAAACCTTCATCACCTAAATAATTATAATCTTAACTTTGGAATGCGTACGCAACAAAGGCAGAGAAACGTAATATTTACAAACATATTTGACCCACTTTCAAGAACTTTGGATAAATCTAATATTTTTGATGTACTATCACCAAAAAAAGTTTAGTTGAAATAGGTCATCCAACGTCCATAACACTACTTATAAGTAAGTATAGAGGTTTCTAGTATACACACGCGTGCGCATATACATTTTTATTGTATCTGTCTGAAAATATATTGCTTATTTTTATATAGGTTTGCATCTGCCTCAATTCAATCTACCATTAAAATAAAATGCAACTAAAACTCTATTTGTTGAAATAAAAATTTAAAAAAACTTCAAATTAAGTTATGTAAGTACGACAGCTAATTTGTTGTAGGGCACTACTACTCGAACCTACAAATAAAATAATATATATATTTTGTTTACAAAAAAATCTAGCTTTAATTTTACTTAAACAAAATACTCGTTTTAATATGGGATATCGTAAAATATTGCAAAAGTTGTTTACAAAATGTGTACGATTATTGATGATGCGCCCCTTGGTGAAAACAACCCTTTGGACCATATAGCTGGCCGAAACGGCGGCTTCCTGTCAGGATGGTCGTGCTGTCAACATTTTTCAATTTTCAGCACGGAAAGACAGACTGGATAAATAAATAACATAAACGGATCGGAGGAGGATTAAAAGAAAAATAAATATTTACCAGGGCTTAAAAAAAAAGTGAAGTTTGCCAACAATTTGTGGCGTATATTCATATATTAGTTTTTTATTCACTACTTGCATAGAGAACAGGTGTCATTTGATACTTGTCTGATGTTTTTTAAATATACGCCAACGTGTTTTGTGGACAGTTGGGTTGATAGAAGGCTCCAGTCAAATATTATTAATCGTTTGTTTCAATTTTTCAACTATTTCTTTGTCGGTCATGGTTTTTGCTTCTTAGACTGGAAGTAGAATGTTCAATATTTCGCCTTTTCTTACTGACTTTTTTGCCATTCTATCAACAGCCTCATTTCCTTGAAGCCCCTGTGGCCACGTATCCGGCAGAATTTACATTCTACCTTTTGTTTTAACTTTTGTGCAATTTTCATAATCTTACTCACCTGATTTGTACAAATGGGTTTCATGGATAAGTTTTGAATACTATCTATTGAGCTTTTGTGGTGCGTGAGAATAAATCCGTTTCCCCCTACTGTCTTCCTTTTTAAAATGGCTTCCATTGCCTTATCCCGATCAGTTCTGCGGGTAAATCGAAACATCGTTACATAACTTATATTTCTCATCATACCATGCACACCCTACACCTTGGTCCGTCCGTAATATATAAATATGGAGAAGTGCACGAGGATTTGGTATCGTTCCCAAATATTACAATTTCTGTCCACGTAGATTCCTACGAATCTCACTATCGTCCTTAAGAAGTTAACACCTTTTGGTGTTTTGTAAATCTCAGATTTAATAACGTATTGTGATGTAAGCTCTCTTTGTGGATGTTTTTAAGGAACTTGATTACTTGCAAAAATACGTCAATGAGAGGTGGATTCTTTACCTTCATCTGACACACTTTTTTCCTTTCCTTTAATTTCCTTAACACTTTAATACATTGAGACGCTATTTTTTGAAAGTTTCGGTGGCACGCTGAATAGGATTTTATATTAAAGTTCGTTGCCATCATCTCCGTCATAATTGAAAAGGGTGCTCACAGGTAGAGAGAGTAGAGATCTCATTAAGAAATCTACATTTCTAGGCGTATTTGACGTTGATACCATTTGCAGATTATGCAATACGGAGGAAGAAAGAGCCATCTATATCATCATCGAATGCGAATCAACAACTCATCGGAGGCATAACCTGAGCTACTGGTTAAAAGTAACATAGGGTAATGACATAAAAGATTGGTTCAAATAATTGGAAAAACTGCTATTTTCAAAATGTTTTAAATATATAGAAAGCGCACAGTCCTTCGCCCTTGTCATTAATAAAAACATATTTAAAATAATTGTGAATATGTTACGTGATTATTAAGTGCAAAATCAATTATATAGTTTTTCCTCTGATATAAATTCTTGTCTTTAAGTTGCAGCATCGCCATAATATTATGGATAACCCAATTATGTGTTGGGGAGACACAGAGGGAAAGGATATTCATCCCTCGCGGATATCGCTTACCCTGGCACGTCGTGGAATTTACCTGACATCCTCCATTCCTCCGATAAATCAGCATCCTTCAGTTTAATACGGTTGGATATGACGCGTGCAGGCGTTCAACTAATTGATTCCGCGCCGAGGTAATTAATGTTCTCACGGTGTGTCTCCATCGCTGGGAGAGCGTCTCCAACGTGGATATGTTAATCGTTCAGTCTCGCTCACGTTCGGAACCCCATCGCCAATTTACAAAAGCTCCCTCACTGGGGCCACCCTCTTGATAAATATACAAGACGGGCTCACTATTGTGGTGTGTCTATGTTTGGTAATTTCTTGCACGGCCTTTGTCCCGCCACGGAGCGAATAGACCCCCCTTTATTAATGCAAACAAAGGGGGAGGACAGAGAGCAACCCTTGCAAGGAAGTGGAGTTGGGCGGAGGCGGTAATAAAAGAGACTTCTTTCAAGATTCGACCTTCCGTTATTTTTATTTTATTTTTTGCTTCGAAAACTTCCAACAGATCTAATCAGTAACGTTCAAAAATTTAACTGAAAACCTACAAGCTAACACATTTCAAGGTATCAACATTACCTCTTTCCTGGGGTTTAGAACGTGCAAAATAAGTCCTTCCTTCAACCACCAACAAAGAATATTTTTTACATATTCATGTAATTTATTACTTAAATTGAACTTTTTTCATTAATTTATGTATTCGATCCATAGGTGATGCATATAAATACGTGAAATACATTTAATCTAGTAATTGTTAAAACCAACTTCAGCACAAAGAGTAAAATTATTTTATTTAATTCGGATTGCAACTGTGTAGAAAGGAATACTGACCGCGTTGTTCGTTTTTCCTTTTTACTTTTCATTTTGCCGCAATCTGATGAACATGTAATCTGTCTAGCTTAAATGGAACTGACGCTTTAAACTAAAGATAAATTCTTTTCAATTAATTAAGGTTTTGGTTGAGATAAAAAGTCAGTGTCACAAGCCGTATTCGAACCCACGACTTTCAGCTAGATACGCCGCTGCTCTACCAATTGAGCTATCGTGACTTCGAGCCAATTTTTCTTTCATTATTTACTAGACCGATTATGAACACGCTAAGCAAAAATTCTAATTTACATGGGAGTCCAGCATTACTACAACCAAATTTTCAAGTTTGGCCCAGCAAACCACAGCCTTCAGTTTGTAAAAACTATTTTATCTCCCTTCGTTACACAAAAGTTAATGTTACAAAAATCGAAATACAAACATCAGCCATATACGGCTCGTTTAATTTTACAGGCCAAAATGTCCGCGAATATGTACTGTTATTTATTTCTAATTTGAAAATTCTTCAAAGTTTACTAGTTTTCGTGGTCCGCTTGACTTATTAATATATTTCAATTAATTAAGGTTTGTAGTAGAGATAAAAAAGTCAGTGTCACGAGCGGGATTCGAACCCACGTCCTTCGGCTAGATACACCGTTGATCTACCACTTGAGCTATCGTAACCTCGATCCAGTCGGACAGAATAACCCTCCATCTCAACCCCACCTTTTGAATTTTTCCTCCTATTTGTCAATTTTCAAATGTCGTGTAATATATTTGATTCTTGGCGACAAATGAAATGGCCGCGGAGAGGTTTAGTGAAGGTACATTTCAACTTATTCAATTCAATCGTTTCAGCGGTCCTATTGACCACTTTCTACAAAGTGATGACGAGAGCACTAGACAGCATTCCTTAACCTCTAATTTTGGCTTATTAAACTCGTTATGGTACTTAGTTCAGATCAGTTGACTTGATCTTTCGTTTAAGAATTAGAATGTCATTGCAGTAATTCTTTTTCCAAGGTTTCACCCTAGATTCCTTCGTATTAGGTTTTTCTCTTTTCCAAAGTTTTAGAGGTTTAAGATGCATTCGCCGTCTATTTTGGATGTGATCTTTTTACCTGCTAATGCTTTTAGAGGCCTCTGGCTGTGATCTCACGAGGATTTTTTGTCAATGTAACCTCTTTTAAAATGTTGGACCTGTAGTTTCGCCGTTCGCGATCATTCTGCTTACCTTCGTTGGTTTGTCTTACAATCTATTGGGTCACGTGCTTACCTATAAACATGCTTATGTATGTTTCGTTAATGCTATGAAGAAATATGTATCAAATTTATATGCCCATTTTGACAAATAATGATTGAACTGAGCATATTTGCCCCTAAAGGTGTATTTTATAGTTAATACTCAGTTTAGTCTATAAGACCGTTGGGTTGGAAATAAAATGGCATGGATAAGATAGAAAATTAGCAGGGTGCAAGACAACCATCCAACAACACGGTAAACATAGGAATTGGCCGGTTAATTTTCCAATTCGACTTTCATAAAGGCGTCACGAAAGGTGGATATTTTTGTGCCGGGATGATTGACCACCAAGGAGCATCGTGTTATTACGCGGGAACCGCGGGTACAGTCGGCCTTTACTTTTCGGTACCGATTGTACCCACCTAGACTCCGGCCAATTAGTAATTTTATACGGTAGACAACACGAAACAGGCTCAGAGCCGTGATGAGAAGGAGGGGCTTTTATAATAAAATGACCGGCCCTAATTTAAATAATTACACCCCAATTATCCCCTCCGCTGGCCTATCCTTTGCCTTTTTCTACCTGTTAATTGCCTTGATAAAGATTAATATAAAACTAATTATAAGAAGGAACAATTTAACTAATGAGCTAAGTTATGTTTCATGATACATAATGCAAATAATTCTTTGACTAAGTATTGTAATTTTAATGTACTAATTGCATGGTGTAATAATAAAAAAATAACGTCGTATGTGAATTCTCTCGATTTCGTTAATGCAGCATTAATTCAACAATTAAAAACTCGTTTTACTTTAAACTACTTTTAATATCATATCTAGGTTTATCATTAATCGTATAAAGCTCTAGTTATAGCTTTTCTAGTAAAAACGCAATTAAGATCCCAAACGAAACAACTTAAGGTATGAAACAGAATAAGTGTTATTTATTGTGATTTATTAATTTTTATTGAATTATTATCTAGATTAGTTTAAAATATATTGTAAGCACTATATGAAAGATGAGATAAAACTTAACATCAAGGTGAGATTTGGATGAAAATCTGGGACGAAACTAACCACATTCAATCTAGAAATAAAATGGTTTCTGCAAGAAATCCTTCAAGCTTAATTCCTGTAATTTGTCAGTATAGTCATTTTTTAATTATTAAATTTCTCTCTTTTAATAATCATCAGAGTCGAATTAGCGAACAAGTAAATATAATGACTGTGATGTACTAATTTACTTCGCCGAAAATCGAATCCTGATTACACGACATTGAAAAATGGCAAAAAGCAGGGAAAATTCGAAAGGTAAGTTGATGTGGGAAGTTGGTGTCCAAGTGGATCGAAGCCACGATAACTCAAGCGTGGAGCAGCGGCGTATTTACCCGAAGGTCATGGGTTCGAATCTCGCCGTGACACTGACCTTTTTCATTTCAGCCAAGCCTTACATAAACATTGATTAATTGAAAGAAGTTATTTGGTCCATCGGACCGTGAAATATAATGAATAAATAATAAAGCTAGATCAGGGACCTTCATGGCTCCGAGCTTTACTAGTATAAAAACAGTCTTAGTATATATTTAAAAGTCTAAGTATTGCTTCGAGCATGGGTGTAGCAACTTAAAGTTGAATACTATGAAAAAAGTTGTGTAAAGTGGCTGAAGTATTGTCAGTTGTATCATTTGTGATCTTTTTTGGACCAAAAAGTCACCCTGGCATGACTGATTGCTTTTTTTTTATCGGCACTATCTCCTCTTGAATTGCATTTCCTGAAATGTGCAATTGCGGCCAAAGATGAATTACGTTCTTTCCCTTGACATCGTCTGATGCAGTTTTCGTGCTTATAAAGATAAGTTTTTTATGAGATGAACATCTGAAGGCGGGTAAGTGCAGCAAAATGATCTTCAAATTAGGCCACGTGTTGAAAAACTAGTAGAACAACGCGAATATAGTATAAGGAAAGTGCACATTTTTACATAAATTTTTTGCCCTTAAAACTTCATAAGCAATCAAAGAAGAAGTTATTATATACTAAAATAACAAAAAATATATTTTTTCTTACGTAAAAAATAATGTGGGAAAAAGTAGGGTCAAATAGAACATAATTTATAACCAGAAGCAAAGAATTAAATTTATCACGATGAGATGTAATCATAGAAATTTTTATCCTCATCGAATGATTTAAAGTTAGTATCTGTCTACAATGTTATGATAAAAATAATGAGTAATTAAGGTTTTAGTAATAGTTTTTTTTTTCATATTTGACTTAAAATTTATGTTACCTCATAAATTCACTTGATTGAATATAGGAAACTATTTTTTTTTTTTGGATTGTATAAATTCGCTTTTTTCCACATCCTACATGTATTTGTTAAATTTAAACAATGTAAATCCCAGGCACTGAAGATCTCAATAAAGATCGAAACGTTGCCACGATAAAGGGAATGTTTTCCAGAAACCTACATCACACCAGACCGCATCTCACGATTTCTGAATAATCATCGATTAACGGTCACTAATCATAATATATTTACTGATATTGCTACAGTAACAAAATACAAGCATACATAACACAGTATTAGGGTGAACAAAAAAACAAACAAAAAACAACTAGTTGATATGTCATTTGCAATGAATGATTCCCATGGCGGTTTATCACGTTGCCTGGTAATCCGATGAGATTAGCATGTCATGCAAAGAGCATAAGAAATCTGACAGGTTCGACCTGAAATAACCAGGAATGAGTCATTTTTCTTTCCGGGCCGTAGAATTACAAATGAGCTCTTTTCTTACGGGTGTGAGTTCGGTTATGGGTCAAATCGTTAGCTGTTTTCTCCCCGTCAGACAGTACAGTGATGTCTAAGCACCTTGACTTATGCAAATTTTGGCTTTAAGTTAACTATAATAATGTTGGGGGGGGGATTGTTCTGAATATGGATGAACCATTCCGCATGAGAGGATGCAAGTTGAAAATGTTTCGGCCCAAGAGGAATCAATTAATATGAAATAGTATAATTTCAACATGATGGTTTTTTACGACAAAAATAGGAAAAGAAAGGACTTTTTGAAAGCCTTCGTCAGTATGTTGTTTGTCGATCAAACGTTTTTCATATCATCTGAAGTAAATTAGCTTTTATTTCCACTACACACTACAAAATAAAAACTTGTATAAAAATGGTAATATTATGTTTTGAATTTAATCATGAGTGATAGCATAGTTGATGACATTTAAATTTGACAAGAGTATAAATATTTGGTAGCAGCGAGTTAAACAATATTCATCAGCCATATATCTTCAAGAATGGACCAGTTAGTTATTAAAACCTAAAGTTTAAATATTTTAAGATTAGTTGATGATAAATACTATTGGGTTGTCCGGAAAATAATGCAGGATTTTGGTATTAAACAAAAAAAAAGAAACTAGTTACTTTAAAGCAATGTTCTTTAATCAAAATAATTTCCCATACTCTCAATACATTTCTCCCAACGTGTTGGTAACTTATTAATTCCGTCTGAGTAGAATTCAGAATTTTTAGAATTGATAAAGTCAATAAATGCATTTTCCAGTTCCGTTTGATTTTTGAATATTATGTGTTGTAAGTAGTGGTCCAGGTGTCTAAAAAAATGGTAGTCAGTAGGCGAGAGGTCCGGAGAGTAGGGTGGGTGAGGCAAAGTTTCATAGCCAAGCTCCAATAATTTTTGTGACGTTACACGTGACACATGTGGTCGAGCGTTGTCATGCAACAAACTTTTCCACTTTTCCAATCGCCTTGAGGTGGTCAGCGACGGTCGTTTTACTGACTTTGAGTTGCTCTGCAAGTTCTCGAACAGTTGTTTTGGGATTTTCTTCCACCACTGATCGCAGAACATCATCATTAAGAGAGGAAGGCCTTCCACGACCTTCTTCATCTTCAAGGCTGAAATCTCTCTCCCGAAATTTTTTTAAACCACCTTTGCACAGTGCACTCATTAACACAACCCTCGCCCCAGACTTGGTTAATGTTTCTAGCCGTTTGGGCTCCGCTTCGGCCGAGTTTAAACTCGTAAAAGAAAATCGTACGAAATTCTCGCTTTGACATTATAAGGATGACTGAATTATTTCCAAGTAGCGGAATGCTACAGAGGTAAACAAACAATATCATTTGGAAGGGGATTAATAAGTGTTGACATTCATACAAATGAGTAATCCTGTAAACGTAAACAGAATATTTTATATAGATTTTTTTTAATGAAAACTTAAAATACTGCATTATTTTCCGGACAACCCAATAATTGGTATTGAAAAATGCCTACCAAAGTTCAACGTTTTGAAGTACTGCAGTCATGCGCAACATGATCTTAGCCGGTGTAGAAGAAAAACGTGTTGTAAGAGTTAAACATGGGAAAAGCCTCAGACAAACCATAGTAGTATAGCAAACCAAAATGGCCATTGATGACCAATTGTCGTTGTTACTTGGAAATTTCCCATCAATTAATCTCCAGCCAGTTGGTGTGTTTTGTGGGTCTTCAAACCAACCGTTAAAAATTAATAATAACTGATTGATCTCAGCAATGACGGTAGGCTAGGTAAAATGATAGACTAGCCTTCAAAAGATATGATATATAAACAAGTTGATCTTTGAATTCCTGCTATTGGTCTTTCCTGAATATCTCCTTTGAAGAGATTTTTTTCAGATTTTAAGACAATCATACCCAAATTAATGATAAAGTCCACACATATGTCTCAACTTCTGTGACTTTAGGTTATACACTTCCCTCAGAAGTGCAAAATTCACTTTTGCATGGCTTCCATTATGCAGAAATTCAGGTTGTAATACGACCATGACGAGGGTTGCGCAACTATTTTTCCCTCAAAGCAATTATTCACGGTCCGGAGGTGTTCCGAGTCTTTCGGAGCGATTATTAAAAGGATGCCCGGCTTTGTTCCAAAACCTAACTTTCAGGTAGCCTAATGCTCGGCCCACGTAAGAGTTGTCAACCCTCGTCATGGGTTGGTAAACCTGCCGGCCTTTCTTGTTGCGTAAGGTAAAACGCTACTCTCTTTGCTCGCATCCCCTTTGTTAGGATGATCATGGCGCCTTTCCCAAACGGGCTTCCACCTCGGCCTCCCAATTTATCTCTTGTCAGCCTCGGCCATGCTGTCAAGGTGATTCGAACTTTCGCGTTTCGCATTCCCTCCCTTTCGCATACCTGGCTTTTTCCATTTTATTTCATTTAAAAGCAACCGCGAAATTCTGTTCCTTGTCGAGACTTTCGATTTCCTTCGTCAAAGATCAAAATGATACCGTCGCCGTAGAGGTGACATAAGTGATCGCCTTGGCTGGCAGCTGGGCTTTACGTAACCAACCTTAATTCACCACCCCTTCCAAAACCCTGTTTTCCGTAAACACTTCTTAGAAAGACTAGGTCACTCATCACCTGGTTTTAATCTTCGACTATCGGTCTGACCTCTCCTTATTCTTTTCTGTTCTGCGCCTGATCTATTAGGCTTTTATGTATTACTCTGAAATTTGCAAGGTACAAACTGTTTTTCCTTGGACATGCTGGTAAAAAAATTCTAAGGGGTCTAAAGTATAAAGTATATTAATACACAAATATTAACTCTTTATTAATATAAACACTCCTGAATTAAAGCAACAGTATTAGGGGTAGTCACGATTTTTGTTTTAACCCGGTTAATTCAGTTAGGTCCTGTTAGATCGAGAAAATGATGACTTAGACTTGTAAGAATCAGCCTTCCAACGAAGAATTGGATCTAACAAGCCAAGACCAATGTTAGAGGTTAGGTCGAATATGTAATTTGTTATCCGTTAGGGCGTAGGTAACATGGCCGGCATGAGCTTAACAGCTGCTTTCTGTTTACACGTATTTTTATTTTTAAATTCGCAATAATTAAATCAGACCAATACATTTCTTTTGTAAATTTCTGACCTGTCCTTATGCTCACATTCATCATGGATTCATTCCCTATTCTATAAAAAAGTAGGCTGTTGGACGTTAGCATACAAGTTAGATCCTTTGTTAGTACTTTTGGAGTGCATAGATAACATTTTGAACGAATGAGTTGTTTAATTATTCTTTTTGATTAGCTTCTGGCATCTTACAGTTTAAGACAAAAGAAAACCAGAACAATCAACAACAAGCCTTCAAGGGCTGTTATAGCAATATTTTTGATTCTATCAATCGCCATAAATATTTTCATGTGCTTTAAGGACATGAGTTTGGGCTGTTTTCCTTGGCAAAGATTTTTACCGTCTGTCCTGGGGTTTTGTCCCACCAGATATTTGTTGAAACTTATTAAAGGCACTTCCAGAATATAGTACATCGCATTCGACAACTTCGGGCATGCTGTGTGCAAACATGGGCATGCAGAAAATTGGTGTAATCAATTATCAAATTGTGAACTATTTTCAAAACCCAATGAGCATTAGTGTGCTATAATGCTAATAATTTAAGAAAAGAAGGGGGCGTTCACGATCTTACTGGACATTTCTCTATTTGAGTTAACACAAGTTAACATCTTACAAACATCATGAATACCCGTATTTTAACTAGAAATAATCACAAGAAGACTAAATTCCTTAGACTATTAGCTGCATCGGGTAGTCCTATAATTAAAAACTACAAGCTTATAGGTATCTTGTAAGGAATCTATTTAAGTCAATATTTCCTTAAATAAATTTCTTATTATTTAAATTCCTTGGTTGATGTGGTTCTTTATTTCCAAGCGACTGTCAGAACGCATAACAAAGAAGCATTTTTATTTTGTAAAATCACCCTTTTTTAAGCTAATGTTTAGCTCTTTTGCGTTTTGTATTTAATTTTTTCTCGTTCTATTCACACGGATTGAAACAGTAGATTGCCTCTCGTCATAGCCGAGGACAAAAGGAGGGCATTGTTGCAAGGTGGCTGAGTCGGGGTTGATACAAGGTGAGATATGAGTCATCTTTTGTTACTTCGCCGCCCCCGGGGTACGTGAACTTTATCCTTTTCGACGAACAGCGTCGAGCGTCGGTTGAGGACGGTGTGCACGCGAAACAAGCGCTCTTCGCTCCTGCACAGAGACAAAAGGGTCATAAATCATTCGATTGTATTCAACAGAATCCACCCCCTTTCCAACCGGGTCGGCCTTACCCTCTCTGGCTCACTTTTCACTGCCCCCGTCCTCCCCCGCCTCCGTATATACCTCGCTATGTTAATTAATCACCGTTGTTATTCATTGCGAATAATCACACAACACGGGGCCGGACTAAACCAGAAATTAGTAACATTCCGCTGAAGCCGCAACTGATGGGGTTGACAGGGAGGGCTGCCGGCACTGATTGATGATGTCATATTTCTAAACCGACATTGCCGCGTCACATCCAATAAGTGCGCAAATACCCCTTCCAAAAAGACTATGGGTCTGGAAAAACAATTGTCAAATTTATTCGTACCCCACTTCGCAAGGGTGGACTACATCCGCCCGTGAATTTATTACTCAACTTTTCCTATAAAACTCGCTTTTTCTTTCATTCCATCCTTCTAAAAAGCTTCTTGATGTTATTTACTCTTTTAAGAGTTTTTCTACTTTTCAATGAATGTCCTTTTAAGGGAACGATCACTCGGTTTGAGTTAAAAAAACACCCGAGTACAAAATGGATTGAAAATTAAACAGAAATTACTACATCTCCCCATTACATGTCACGTCACACACTCGTTTTGATCTGAATCAGTGAAACGATCCGTTCTTTTATGCAAATATGTAATAATCCATAATAAATGAGATTATGAATTATACATGTAAAATATTTTATATTACTTTGTATGGTATATTCTTTTAATATAACATAATTTTCTCTTTATGTAAGGTTTTGGTCGAAATGAAAAAGTTAGTGTCACGAACGGGATTCGAACCCACGTCCTTCGGCTCCACACGCCGCTGCCCTAACTACTTGAGCTATCGTGACTTCGGTCCACTTGGACACCAACTCCCCGTCTCAACTTAAAACATTTAGAATTTTTCCACATTTTTTGACATTTTTCGGGCTTCGGTACACCAGCACTCCAAAAGAGCTCCTTGAAGAAGCGCCAAGGAAGATGGTTAATCCAACGCATGACTATAATTTGTAGCGGTTCCACAATAGGTCTGTTCATCTATTTAGGACGCAGTTGAGGAAAGGAATGTCATAAATTTCGTATCAACCCCCTCCATACCTTACAAAAATAAATATATACCATATAAAGACTTATTAATAGTAAAATAAGTCAAGGTTAATCACCATCGTTAAACATTTATTTATTAATATTATTTATCATTGTTTACTTAATCTCTCTGACAGCCAAAGGCAAAAATAATGAAGACGTTTGTATGGATCACAACAGGCCGTTCTCACATCACAGATTTACATCCTAAGCTATTATCTAATTAATTGGATCAAAACAAGGCCTAAAACAATGTATGGTGGTCAACAGATGTTCGATTGGAATAGAATTTTCGCTATCCTCAACGGGTTTGAGCGCTTTAAGTCTAGTGAAAGTATGATTGTGTTTAGATCAGGCTTAACGAGCGCTGGCCTAATAAAGAGGGACCTTATGAATTTAAAAACGTCGTGATTTATCTGAACAGCGGATGAATGAAATTGAAATTATTGTTGTTCAAAAAAATTAAAGATAACGAAAACTTGAAAAGAGGCTTTAACTAGCCATTCATCACCATTTTGAAACTATTTGTAATTATTTAGACTGTTGACATGTATAAATATATACTTACAGTATTAAAAATTATTGTTTTAACCATAATAGATTGATGGTTATGTATGTTCCAACTAATATAAAAAAAATAAGAATCAATAAATTATATCACACTTGAGCGCACAACAAAAACTTTGGTTAATTCATTTTTTTTTAAATTGAATTATCTTTTGACAAATCATTGTAATCACAATGCAAGTAATCTTTGCCGATAATGTAGTATTATGCATGACCTCATTAAAAAATACTATTATGAAAATTAAAAACGAAAAGTGCCCGTTGTACAAAAATTAACAAGGATGGCGAATAAAATGAATCAAAAATTAATAATAATGTAGAAACGTACAATCTAGCCGAGTGGTTGGTACGAGTCTGAAGGGGAGTTTGTAGATATTTCTGGGTGCATTAATTCACACCTTCCTTTGATGAAATATCCCTTCCATTAGTCTCGGCTTAGATCCATTAGGAGGTGGTTCGATTGATGCCCCGCAAAAACCACCGGCTGCCGCCTCCATCCAACCCTTCTCGCTCGTCGCTCTTTCTTTCGGGGAGAAAAATAAGACGTCGCCATTCGCCAGGAGTGAGAGAGAGATGGATGACCGTGATGGTGATATTGGAAAGCCCATTATGGAGGACATATCGCTGCCACAGTCCGGCATTAATCCAGAGACAACGGTGGATTGAGATGTCTTGTACCTTGTCCCACGGCCGTGTCCCCTCTCGACCATCCTCGCGATCAGGGCGAACACTTACAAATTGCCTAACCTTTCACGTCAAAACCTAAGGGAAACGATATGCTTATCTTGAATACTTCAGAAAGCCATTAACTTCGTTAGCAACGCACTCTCGACTTGATTCAGATAGGGGCATGTACGAATGATATGTGGGCAGACCTTTTCGGGAAACCAAGTAACCAGTCGTAAATCCCTCCTTTGAAACAGTATGTAAAACTCAACATTATATTCAAGATTTTTTGGAAATCCTGAGATGCGGTCTGGTGTGACGTAGATTTAAAAAAACATTTTTTATCGTTTACATTTCAATCTTTATTTATATTATCTCCAGGCCTTAAAGTGTTTGTTTTCTGAGTAGATGTCCCATTCTGTGTGTTGTGTTGAGTGGCGTTTTTCTGAACCTAGGTCACAACAGATTGCATCTCACGATCTCAAATAATCATTAATTAATGGTCAGTAATACTACCATTCATTATATTCAAGCATCAATAAATTTATTTTCATATCTCGCAATTTTCGGTTAGTTTTTCATAAATACTGAAATGGCCTTGGTATATTACATGGAATAGCAGTTTTTGTTAACAATGCATTATAACCCAAATATCCAAGTACTCACTAAATATTACACAGTCTGAGACAATTTACGATTAAAGCAGTAAGAATTGGTAGTTAGAAAGGATAGAAATAATGAAATCTACAAAACTCTAATGAACTAACTTCGGCTTCACAAAAATCGTACAGACGTAATGTTGAAGGTGTCAATGAATCAAGGAAAAGAGTTAGAGAAACCAATCCATCGAGGATATCTAGAACAAAATGATAAACACATCTACAAAATATATAGCACCCTACTATAAAAGAGACGACTTGACAGAAATCACACAGACCCATCAATGACGAAATGCCGAAACGCTTCAGACTGACCTACCCAGGGAAGATTAGATAGTCTACACTGATTAGTAACGAAAAAATTACAGATTCAGCACATCATCAGAGCTCACGGAGAAATTTTAAAATCATATATATATATGTGTACTTGTGGTGTTTAGTGACAGTTACTTGATGATTGTTTGGAGATGGTGAGATGCAGTCTGGTGTGTCGTATGCCTCTCAATATGACATTCTGTAATGACACATCTACACAGAAAACAAACACTTTGAGCCCTGAAGATGATCTCAATAAAATTGGCACGGTAAAGGAAATGTTTTTCTGAAACCTACGCCACACAGACCATCTCACGACCTCCCAATATCAATTGTACATATTCACTGCAGTATCAATTAGAATGAATACATTAGGGGAATTAACGATGTTAGAATAGAGAAACGGCCAGTAAGATCGTGAATGCCTCCTTCTTTTCTTAGCATGTGACACGTGAATATTTCCGGAATGCTGCGCGTGGCGATTGGTAGAATCAAAAATAAATCTGTAACAGTCCTTGAAAGTTTGCTGTTGTTTGTTTTGGTTTGCTTTTGTGTTAAATTGTAAGATGCCAGAAGTAGAAGAATAAAGGATAATTAATCAACACATTCATTCAAAATGCTAACTTTGCAATCGAGAAGTACTAACATATGACACTCGTTTCAATTCGTGGCGACTTACCTAATTTCTATACTAACGTGTAAGAGCCTGTAACTCAATAGGATATGGGATGTATCTAGTATGAATGAAAGTTTAAGGACAGGTCAGAAATTATCAATAGAAAATGTATTGGTCTGATTTAATAAATCCGCATTTAAAAATAAAAATTCGTGTACACAAAAAACAGCTGCTAAATTCATGGCTGCCAGGTGCCTGGCCTACACCTATGTCCTAACGCATAGCATTGTGACATTTTCGACCTAACACCTAACGGCTCTGGCTTGTTATATCAAGCAATGTTAACTAGCTGATGCTCTAGGTCATTATTTTTCTTGATCTAACAGGACTTAATAGAGCTATCATGGTTATCATAAAGTTAGCGAATCAAATCTTTTATCAAGTTTTTAGTGTCAAAAGTACACGGGATTTGAAAGAGGGAAAACGGGGAGCAATCACGAAAATGAATATAAGCTTAATGGGAATGTTACGTTCGGCAATTTATAAAATAAGAAAAATTGTCTGCGTGTTTTGTAATTAACAAAAAAAGAAAAAACCAATTTCAAATAAATGAAGTATGTAGGTAAAACCCAATTTACATTTTTTCTAACTGATTTATGAATTACAACTTTACCATCGTATATAAATATGTGGTAAAAAGTCGCACATTTCTATGTATAATTTTGTCGGATTTAATTATATTTTGATGTAGAGTTTTTCATTTGCCCCATTACAAACCATCCGGCTTTTGTTGCCCCGCGTAATATTCATAACAAATTTTTAATCGGTGAACAATAGGAGTTCGAGGAAAAGGGTTGCCGGCCCAGGTGGCGCATTCCTTTTTTTCTCTCTCATGAACTGGCAGATGGTTGAAGGTACGTAGGTGTGACTAATTGAAAACCGCGGTCTCTGTACACCCGGTTGCGGTCTATCACGGGAAAGTTTGGAAATGAAATTCTCCATTAGGAGACTATGACATCAGGAGTCATTGAGGTCGGTGTCGTCTTTCAAATAACATCGAACATATTTAACATTTTCATAACATCGAACCCCCTAAGGATACTTAGCTAATGATGATCGTGGTAACGATTTTACTTCGGAAAAGAGCCAAAGGCGATCTGGGACGGGTTGCAAACGTCCGACGTGTCATTAGAAAGCCGGCGATTTTCTCGAAAAGTGCTCAGACCCTCAAGAACCGCTGGATGACAATTCAAAAGCGATTTTATAGCCGATTCCACAGTTTCATTTTTGTGACGAAAAACTGATCTTCAATAATGAAATTTCAACATTCCCAAGTCAATGTGATATTACCCAAACAGCAATTTTTACACGACCTAAAACCTATTACACATAGACAAAGAAAACAGAATTAAGTAGTTTTTTCGTTTATGCAATGTTTAGAAACGTACATGATAAATAAAATGTTCTAAACAAAACTAAGAACATCATCAGTCTTGGCCGTTTTAAAAATAAGTAATGTTCAGAGTTATAAAAATAATAATTAATTAGAATTATTAATATAGTCAAGACCACTAAGAAAATATGTGTTAATTTAATTATTAAAAAGAAATAACTTCACTGGCCACTTCAAAGTGTTGAGAATCGAATCCTGATTTAGCGAAATTTGAAAATATGACCAAAAGAGGGAAATTTGTGGTTGTGGAAAGTTGTGGGGTGAGATGAAGGTCTCCGAGGAGAGACCAGTCACGGGAGGTCAAATGGTTAGAGCAGAGGCGTAATGAGCCGAAGGTCGTGGGTTCGAAACCCGCTCGTGATACTAATTGTTGATCTCAAACAAAAATCTTAGATAAAAAGAATAATTAATTTGTATAACTAGAAATATGTAGCAAGTTATGCATATGCTTACACCAAAATCTACAAATTCTGTTTAACATGTTTACGAATTTCAAAGTAAATGCTAAATAATGAAAAAATGTAAGAAAATATATAAAGAATCGGTAGTTCTAATATTTTACCATACATCGTGCCGTCAAGGTGAGGTACACCAAAACCATAATCGTGTTGAAAAAGTCCCTAAACCGTGTAGGAACGCAATAAATCATATAGGTTTTTTCGAACCGTTTAACTTTGAATAGGATTATTAAATTAGAGACATCAGTTTCACGGCGTGTTCCGGTAAAGTACCGTGTCGAATTGAACACATGTGTTTCGTAAGATTACCGTTTCTATCCGGCCCGGAGTTCAGAAGAGCGATGCTGATTAATGGCGACTCCTCGGGCCGAGATTGACCGTTCGAAAAAAATCCCGAGTACCAAGTCCGAGTGGAGATATTTCATTATTGTTATTATAAACTTAGGTCTTTCTCGGGCGGTTAGTCTCTGGAAGGCGGGCGGGGGTAATAAGCGCTTGGAACGGGGCAGGCCGAACTGTTGGAAAGTTTAGATTAAGTCATCACAGCACTCAAGTGGATCGCTAGAAATTACAGTACCAAATTGCCGTTTTGAATATCGGCTATCTGTAATGGCCCGGCCGGGTTTGGGACGTGTGTGCGATGGCCGGCATAAGGGAATATGGCGGATGGAGGCCCCTTCGGGTTCCGATGGTGCACAAAAACAAGTGGGCCAACTTTTTTTCCCCAACAGTGGCCCCCGAATCTAACGGATGGCCGGACTTAGGTCAATATGGAGGATTTCACCAGCTTTGAAGAATAACTAAATCGAAAAAAACTGTACAATATTATTGATTAGCATTCCTCCTTGATAAGATGTGGAAAATTCCAGAAAAAATTGCTGTTGACAAAACCTGAAATAACACAGTGATTGTGTCGCAGTATCCTTTGTGATCTTCCTGGTCCGCCTAACTTCACTAGGTTAGAAATGATCTGGGGCCTGAGTACCTTTCTGTAAGTGCACTATTTACTAAATTCCTTTAAAGATTAGGCTTTGTTTTACTATTCACTTGTAGGTTAATTATAATAGAAGCAAAGAGAAAATACCGATGTTTCCGTTGAATTTGTGTTGTATGCAAAGCTTTCGACAATTTTTATACATAAAAAACAATCAATGAAATAATAATACAAGTGCTACTTCATTTTAGCTACTCACAGATAGTCAGTCAATAAGTAAACAAATGGTTATACACCGTGTCAGTCATTTTTTACAAGCTCTTCTTCACACAATTTTTCAAGATGTATGCACATAAATATATGAATATAAAACTTGTTACAGGTACATATATAATTCATTTGATGATTTGATGATGATGAATTGCAATGCTTGCTATCATGTGGGAGGTTCTTTGACAGTGTTACCAACTCATAAATAATATTCTTTTATTCAAGGATTTCTAAAAATATTATCACAAACAATTTATTTAAACCTTATGGATAATAAATAATCGAAAAAATAATTTCGTAAATAATGTTTTTGTAGATAACTAAAAAATGCATCGCTAAAAATTTCGGTGGGGGCCCTTGTCCTGTTTTGAAAGACTCTTTTTTTTTTTTTTAATGTATAGTAGTGATTAGTGGCCGTTGGTCGATGACTATTCGGAAATCGTGAGATGTAGGTTTCATAAAAACGTTTTCTTTTTGTGTGTGTGCCAACGTTTCGATCTTTATCGAGGTCATCTTCAGGCCCTGGGATTTACAAACATTGTTTATATTTAACAAATGCTCGTAGGATGTGGAGAAAAGCCAATTTATACATCGCAAAAAATATTTTTTATATTCAATCAAATTGTTTGTTTTCTACGTAATTGTGGTATTCTTGTGTGTCGTGTTTATGTTTTGTTTTTTTAAATTTGTAGTACATTACAACTACCTTAAAGTAACAAGTAACAGTAGGTAACAAGTAGCAAGGTAATATATACAAAATTAAAACCAAGAGTGGACAAAATTTCCATTGGCATTACTCCAATGTAACAATAATATTGTTTGTTTAATTGATACGTGTGTCATTATCACTTTCACTCTCATCACCATGACTTCCTAGAAGCTCCTAGCAGCCGTTGTTTTTTTTTTCAGTCGGCTGGGAGGGTTTGAGGAGATTCGTTGGGATGCGAGGTTTCTGATATGCTGATTGACGTTAGTTGGGAGGGTTTTATGAATTTTACGGTAATGGGAACGTATTTCATCTTGTACGAAAAGGGATATGTAAATACGTAATACGTTTGTTCCAAAAAGAAAATAATGCACAAAACAATTGAAGGATTATAAAGTGTCAATAAAAGGATCGAATTAAGTTTCCTCATACATGTCCACCCTTGCACGTTTGAACAGCGTACTAACTTTAGACTTAGGTCTATATGGAGGAATTCAGCTTAGTGTTTTGTCCAATTACAAAATATACTGTATGATTTTATTATTAATATTTCTTTAATAGCTGTGTAATGTGCCTTACAACGTCAGTAAAAATGTATTAAATTACCAACAACAAAAGTTACGAACACTGACATTAAGTGGGCTCCAGGAATGCCGAGCAAAGGTTCGCCGAATTCCCAACTAGTGGAAATGGGTGCTGAGTTATTCGCCGAATTATATTCGGTTCTCGCCATGTTCGGCTTTATATTAGTTTTCATTAAAATTTACATTGCAATAGTCGGATTAGTTGTTCGCTTCAAAGAACCCAAAAAATCGTTAAGTAGACGAACTCAAAGCCATATATTCGGGAATTAACTGTACTGTCCTGATATCAATGAAAATCCTCAATCTCGCAGTTATTTTCTTTTCAATAATAAACTAATATAGATGAAGAAAGAACGTCATAGCGTTGTTTCTGTCGGTTATTTGATTGGCCCAACATACAGTCCTGGAAATCTTCGATCTATACCAATTTGGAACGCTTCCATTCAAATCACACAAATCGGAACACGTTTTTCGATGCGTGAACACGGATATAAACTAAGACGGGGCAAAATTACACTGTGACTGATTTCTGACTGAGTTTCTAGTCACTGCAAAAAAAAGTAAGCGCAGCTGCAGCGATGACAATTTCACTGTTGTCCATCGCTATTGAAAGTATGTTGTACACGGCACTTGGTAAATATGATTTCTCTGTTTCCGCACTAACTTGCTGGTTGTACGAACTGTGTTTATATACAGGCAACTCCTTAGATTTGGCAAATGTTCGGCAGCAATCGTCGGTGGCCAGAAGGTTTAATCTTTGACACGGCGCTCATCACTATAAGGTAAAGGCCCCTGGTTCGAATCCAGCGGCCCTGAATTGAACCCGACATACTTACAAATGGTCTTTTTTTCAAAAACACCGGCACCCTGCCCTCGGTGTGTTAACGGTCTGAAAGTATGCCATTGTAAAAACCTTTAAGGCTATAATGGCAGAAGTAAATGGAATAGAAATTAAGAAAAAACAGGGATGGAAATTGGATTAAAAAAATAAAAAATTTAATTTCAACTAAGACAGTTTTACGATAGTCTAGCTATTTAACTTAATGTAAATTAAATAAATAAATAAATCGTTATTAATTTTGGGAAAGAACATACAAGACTCATTATCCCTGGCTACTTTCGGGTAAATATTCATAAAATGAATATATCGAAAGGCAGTTCACGAATATTCTTACAATTTTAATAGCGTATATAACACGTTACGACGGTTGAGAGAATAACATCATTATCTGAAAGCGTACATTAAGTTAGGAAGTCCCTAAAGTAGGAAAAAGTATTATTATTAATAGAAGGTCAAGAGCCTACGAGGAAACATGAGAATTATAAAAGGAACTGTGGAAAGAAAAAAGTATTTTTAAAATTATTGGATCATAATAAAAAATTCCAAAAATACTAATAGAAGGATAACAATCTGTGGTTCATCTTGGGCTAGTCTCGTTTAGCTGAGAAAAGTAGATAAGGCACCCCTGAGAGGTAACGAAACGATAGTTGAAACCTGTAAACGTTTGACGTATATTATTTAACAAATATATTAATAAATTTGAATATAATAAAGGGAAAGGGTCAATTGCTTGATGTGTCACTTATCGGAATATTTCCAAGGCGAAAGTAACTGCGATTTCCTTATTCAGAGTCAACGATTAAAAGGGAAAGCTGTTTTTATTTATACAGTCTCTTCATCAGAAATCTTGGTTGGCGGCTCCGTTTGAAGACTTGTTTGATGAGGAAACCACGTCTGACAAAATACCGACAGTCCTTGTCTCTTAAATTTTAAGACTTTTCTTTAAATCATGTGATTTCTCCGTGAGTATTGCAGCTTGATTGACTTTACGTTGGGCTGTTTACGGTCAGTTTGTTGTCTAGACTGCCATGTCTGTCTGATAGACTCCAATGAAAATGGCGAAAAATTTCGTACAGCCAAAAACACAGAGGGTTGGCAGAATAGAACAACCAAAAACGTTTGAGTAATTGTATTGGTACAAAATATTTAATGTATTATTTATTTTGAAAATTTTTGTTGTGGTTTTAGGCTAGGGTTTATTGGGAGTCAATTTTTGTTATTATTTCTAGTTTAAAACATGGTGGTAGCTGAAATAACAAGTCAAACCTCCGAAAAATGATTCAGCAGGAAGCGGAAGCAATTAAGTACGATTACAATTAACTCATAGACAGCAATTAATTAATTACTTGTTAGTTAGGTGATAGTGAATGTGAGTCTGCTAGTCTGAAAAAGAAAATCTAATTAATGGTTCGTTATATTTTGAAGACGAACGGTGACGTCTTACCCGTGAATCTGATATTCTTTTGCTTTACAGGGTAACAACGCAGTGAATTTTGGCGGATTGATTTTCATTCGGAGTTCATTATTGAATCAACGGGACTGAAAAGGCATTTATCCCTTTCGGGAGCAGACTAATCCGTTCGATTAAAAATCCAGCGAGGCAGGCCGAGGGGGGGTGGTTTGCGGTCGTACGCCGAATGCCTCTGTGTTTTCCTACCCCGAGGAGATTTTTTACGAAGAATGCGGTATTTGTGAGGTCGTCCTCAGATTAAACAGAACCGTTGTAATGCGCTGAGGGCGAACCCCTCTTTCTGGAAAGAGAGAAATATCAGAAAGGAGAAAGAGCGTGCTGCGGGTAGAAGGGGAAAAAGAGGAAACAAGGGGGTTGGGGAGGAACGCCGGCGGAGGAGGAGGGTAGCTGGGGGTTAGACCATTAATAAAAGTGTCCATAGTGTCAGCAAACTAATGTCTGTAATCAATTTCTCAAGTCTATCTCTTGCTGTACCCCCTCTTGGGTTCGTGAGGGTTTGGGGTTCAGACGACGCGCAGTCGCCGAACTGCTCCGCTTCCGACAATCGGATTCTAAGCACAAACACAACATAATTACATCCGGAAAAGGGGGTGTTTCAGAAAAAGCGGAAATCGTAAGGGGAATAATAGATAAGTGGATCCTAGGAAATTGGACCTGGGAATAAAATGAAATGGACTCGGATGACTCGACCGGAAGCGAAGCGTTAATTTTTGATTCGTCCATAGGGAAAAGTTGAAATTCCTTATTATTTATCAATAATAGAAATATAAATCCCGGAGGGAAAAAGCCATACATAAAACATTGAATTTTTTAATCAGAAACCACGTTACCAAAAGAAACATCTTCATTAATACTTCGACATGTATGTGTACAAATAAAGTTGTAATTTATGATGACAAGAACAAAGGTATGATGACGAATAATGAATAAATGAACTTCAGCAATTGTGTCAATCTGTAAAAAATCAATAATCAAATGTAATCTTGAATTTATACGTTCATTTCCCAACCACGACAGCGAAAGACCGGCAAAAATCTCTTTTAATATCATCATTACAAAAGTAATTCATTTTTCGATAACCATTTTTTAATCTATTTCTATGAACGCTCGAATAAAACCGTTAAATGAATCTTATGAGTAATTATATAAAAACACCCGTCGATAAAACCTGATGATGTGGTTACTAGGAAACTAGGTTGTGTATTCCCTGATCATTTCGCCTGGTATATGGAATTTTTTTTAGTTCCTTAATTGAAACTATAATTAAATTGTTGTTGACCCTTAGTTCAATTGACTCGGTCCTTCTATTAAGATAATCATGGCTGTTATTGGGGCATTTTTTACTCGGGTTGCCTTTAGTACAGGTTATGTCTGTATTGAGCAGTTGCTTCGTATCCGAAGATAATACGAACAGCTTTGCCTAGGGTCCGTTAATCTTGAATTTACTGTTCTACCTTTGGTCCAATTCTCCTTTTGTTTTCTGTAGACCCATTCTGAGATGGAGGTGTCTATGTTTTTTAATTTTTTTATCGCAATTACAAATAGTGCGACTGGGGCCGCGGTAGCCGAGTGGTTAGCGTGAGAGACTCTCGGCTAGTAGACCCCGCGGTCGCGGGTTCGATTCCCGCCGTCGCATCTGGCCCTTTTTTCACGATATCCTTCCCCCCAAAAAGCGAATACTCAATACAAATAATTACAATATTCTGGTTAGATATGCAAAGTTCATGAGGCCATTAAAAGAAAACAAAATACTGCGGCTGAACATGCTGTATCGAAACGCCAGCGCAAAGGAATAGGCTTCAAAGACGAATTAGGCCAAATCATATAAATGATGATATTCAGAGCAGCGTTGCCTTTTTGCTTGTACATTTCCTAACAGTTTCTTAGTGCAGTTCAATCGATTTGATCTGTCTTTAAAAGAAACCTTGGCTGCCTTATGGCATGTCACCATTGGGTAGTTGGTTCGTATTCAAAGGTTTTCCTTGCAGAGACATCATCAGCCCTGACATCCAATGGTTGCCTCTTTTATGTTTTACCAGGCTTTGGCGGCGTTCACGTGGTATTTTTGACGTGACAGTGTTACATGCTCTTGCTTTTGAAGCTGCTGGGCGGTCTGATTTTGCGATTTTTTAATCAGTTTTCTGATTAAAAGATTCTTATGCCACTAGTGGTAATAGCATAGATTTTAGCTTGAAAAGCAAATCGTATTTCCTTAATGGGTTTAGTTTCTCACATTTTGGGTTTGTTGATCTGATCAAGTTCACTGGTTTTGGAACTGTCTGCATATAATCATATACGTTTTTTCCTGTTTACTTCTTCCTTTTTGTAATCTGTTAGAATGTTATAGGTTGTGGCAAAAGATGTTTCCAGTCATTCAGATAGTGTTAAATGACCGAAGTATTTAGACTCTATCCATTACTTGTTTTCGGCGGCTATATGGCCTTTCCTAAGATGTGAAATCGTTCGAAAATATTGTATTGGTTTTAAAATATAATCTGGTTTGAAAGCATTTTATTCTAGTAATAACAATATACACATAAAACAATATATATACGTAAATTGTTCCTAATTTTTAAGTCCTAAATTCTAGGCTATTCATTTATCTAGACATTCTAGAATATAGATAGTTATTTATATTTTTCATAAACGTAAAATATTTACTACTTATCTTTTTTATAATTAGACTAAAAGATCATAAAACTTAGCTTACACTCGGAGATTTTAATTATTCTAGTTATAGTAATGAAAAAAGCATAAATCTTAAACAATATCGGAAGAGAAAGCAAGAACCTTTCTGCGGAAGGTTTAAAATAAAAGACAGTCTAAAAACAGCAGTATATAAAAAAACCTTGCAGAGGTGGAGAAACCTAAATAACGAAATCAATATAGCCCCAATATTTGAAAGCGTGATTTTTCATGATACGATCCGGGGCGGCTTCCCTCCGGCCAACCCCTTGTATTTTATTAGCAATAAACGGGATTGCCCTATTCTTCATCTTCAGCATCAAACAGGATATCCGCCAAAGGTGGGAGGGAGCGCGTCAGGAATTCCATTCGGTTTGATTAAACGTGCGACTTTCGAGCTACTTTGCCAACTAATCGCAGGAAATCTCTTATTTCAAAGCGGCCTAACCTGTTTGCTCCTCAGACTTACAAGAATCCTTTTTAAAAGGGTCTCGCTCCCATTCGCAATTACTTCCTATAATTATGTGAAGTTAGCTGGATCATATTAGAGACAAGTGTTCGATTTATAAATGGTTTCGGTCTTAAAGGGTGAAACGCCTATTTTACGAAACAAGGCATAATTGCTTAAATCTGAAATGTTACAAAATAATAATTATATGTATTATAAGCACCTGAAAGTTCAAATTTTATTTTAGGAAAACTGGTTGCTTTTAGCCGATATATTCTCGTCATTTCATCAGGGATATTTGCCTACAGACTATACATTTTTTTTTATGTACGCTAATAAGAAAACGTAAAAATTGCAAAGTGAAAGACAAACCTATGAAGTGTTGACAAATTGCGTGAGAACCTCGGCTCGTAGAGCTAATGGAGGTGGGTTCGATTCCCACAGCCGCCCCTATAATTTCTGACTTCTCCCCCTTCCTCAAAAACTTTCTTTTTGTTATTCATTTCTCTGGCTAATGTATTAAATCATAAGGTCATAATCAGAAAAAAATTACAAAAATTAATATATTAAATTAGAAAGGAATATATTTTTGTAAATGATGGTTGTACTCAAAGAATTTCTTGTTTTCATCGATCCGGATTTCGAGCATTAAAGCTCATCATCAGGCTGAAGGATTTACAAACGTCTCTCTACATAAATTGTAAGGGTGAATCCACCACCAACGCACCTTGGTTTTTATGTCGCTCATTCTTGGACGGAGGATAAATGTGAATTGCAACACAACTAAATAAACCTAATAAATACTGTAACAAAATAATTCATATTAACAATATATATGACAAAGAGGCAGGAAAATTAAAACGAGAGTTAAACAGCCTTGCTTAAATCAAACAAATTTTCTGAATTTAAGCACCATCAACGACAACATGAAACAATGTCATTTTAAATTCTCACAAATCTCACACTAGAACGATCATTAGGAAAAAGTGAATCCTTACAAGTACCTTCATCATTTCTAATAGCATGTACAAATTTTAACATGGAATGTCATAAATCTTTTGTTTATTCTGAATTGATTATCTTCCGATTGCTTACTCCCATGAATGATTAATCACATAAAAATTCAGTATTATATTTGCAGTATTTTTTTGAAACTCATTGGTCATTAGCGTCGTTGAGGGATTCAGTACTTATACTTCAGTAGAAAAAAGATCATTATAGCCGCGTTTCTTTTTAATCATGGCGTACTTTCCGTAATGGGTAATAATTAAGAGTAAATGTTCTATTTCGTGTTTATGTTGTTAATAATTGCAGAATAAATTATTGATTATTAAGGAACGAAATCAAAATAGTGAAAATAACAGATCAACCACCGTCCAGTTGAAAATGAGATCGTAATATCGTTGTGTTGTAGTGATTTCCGCTTGCGATTCCCTCAAAGAGAACTGATTAAGTGCCGACGCACAATTTCCCGGCAAGGGCTCCAACAAATCCGGTGTAAAATAGAAAATTTTCCAGGCCGCAGCCCACGGCAATTTCCGTAAGGCCAGACGAAAATGCCCTTAATACAACCTATAATTCCCGTGTTTATTAAAACACCTTTACGCCAATATGCATTAGTTCATTTGATCCAATTGATAAACATTATTTGACACAGGGACACCCGGTAAATTTTATATTATTTTTCGAAGAACTATCATTACAATCTCAGCGGAAAATGTTTGAGACAAAAATCATGGGGAAAAGCGTGGCAATGTGTTCGGTGAAAGATCATGCAGGCTTATGGCAAAATGAAACGGTAGGAGGCTGCAACATCAGGTCCTTGACATCGAAATTCCTAAGATGACGGGAAAAACGTTTTGGAAAAGCTTTGTAGAAATCTTTGGCAACAAAAACAACGCATCAAATGTCGGCAAATCACTGTTCCCTGCGCTCAAGAAAAAGCCATGGTTTTCGGAAGGCGATAGCCCAGAAGGAATGACGAAGGATGTCTATTAATCTATTTTTAGACTGAAGACAAATCGTGTCCTATGGCGTAGCTGCAAGAAGAGAGTGGGTTTGGCATCGTCTCCGAACTGTCCCACTTGCGATTGCCCTTCATATCCTTCCCACGTAATATTTGAATGTCCAGATTACGAAAATGAAAGAGGTAATCTCCTAAAAAATCTGAGCCAAGTCCCAAACATTTCCAAACCAATAAAATTATGATCTGTCCTAACACGCAACAATCCATCACCTTTCAACATAATCTATGGATTTCTAAAGTCAATAAACGTTGCTTTTTGATTATCTTCAACCATGAAAATTTAGAATATGAGAAGATGATGGAGCTGAATGAGTGGGTGCGGGCACACGGTGGGGACCTGGTCCTTGTCGGCCGATCCCGCTCGACGGTAAAATGAAAATAGAAAGCCTTTGTGGGTAAAATGCCAGCGTAAACCTAAAAAAACCTCAGTGCCTGCGATAAAAAAAAAAGCGAGATGTTTTATAAACTCAGAAGAGAGATGATAAGATATAAGCTTGTTGTAACGACATATAATCAATCATCACATCGAGAATGGCCAAACCAGGATGATTCTGTGACGGTATAGTAGTAGTAATCTCTCGCTGTATAGATGGTACGCACACGGAGACTTCATTTTGAATATAGTCTTTAAGTCCTTAATCTCCCTTATTCCTGTCTTACAACAATTATTCTCTTGAGATATTAAAAAACAAAGCCTTCTCCTTCTCACACTGGTAACTACATTCCACCTAATAATTTAGTACTAGCTCTGAATAATAAACTTGACTCGTTCCTTGCAAAAAAACAGTGCGTGTCACCAAGACTGTGGAGGTTGCGCAAGCATCAAGTCGCTTTCTGCTGTATAAGGATCTTCACCAGACAGTGCCCTATTGCCTTGTCTGATACTAATTGGGATCTGAATTTGGGTGATTTGCTTTGATTGTTTAACATGAAGCTCGTGCTGATATGGTTTACACCACTTGATAGAAAGACTCTCGACTGGATATGAAAATTTTTTTCATGTAATTTATTTTTATATATTTTTCCATTGGGTCAATTTACATTTTGTTTACTATATACTAAACATATCTAAATTGAGGTAGGAAACTGTTTTTTTATTACAGGCTAAAAATAAAACAATAATTATTTCTTTAAGATGTAGGTAGAGGGATCGTATGTTTAAAATCTTATTTTTCATTGCTACATAAGTATGACTATTCGAAATTTTACGCACCATACTAACATTTATTTATTTGTAACAGAAGATTTTATTGCAGACAATTAAATTTAGTTCATTATCTCGTTCTATTATCGTCCTATTTAATGCCTTTGACTATGATTTATGGCTCACTAAAATTTGGGTTTTAATCTTAATCAAACTGGAAAAACATTTTCAGAATAATAACCAATTACATTTTACAACATTAAAGCATAAACTTACAATGTTTAATGAAACAGTTGCCAATAGGCTCAAAATTGACGAACGCTGATGATAAAGAGATAAAAGTATTATTCGTTTAAAAATTATGCAAATGTACAATGTAGCAATATATCTTCGTTACTGTATGAAAATGACACAAAACAGAATAAAAAGTTTATATAGACATAACTGTAACTAAACACAAGACAGCCCGAAATCAGATACATTTTTCCATTCTGACGAAATAAATCTTGTGTTATCCTACGAAAACCAAGTAAAAGCTTTGAGATTTCAATGCATTTCGAATACTTTTTCTAGCTAGCAAGAAAAATATCTGTTCTCTTAAAAAAAAAAAAAACACTATTTCTGACAGAGTCATTATCTGACTGGACAAAGAAACTGATAAATTTCGTTTGTTTTTGTTCATAAACATTCGCCGGTTTGTCTGGAAAATTGGTTACTCGCCAATCGTAATGAATTATGAGCCCCCTCCTTGTTGTCTATTGGGTGACGATCAAGACATATGACTTTAGATTCCTCTATCTGAAAATGGTTTCGCTAAAATCCAAAAGTAACTCTAATGGTGCTAGAAATAATGAATTAGTAGTTGCAGAACTCTCGTTAAAATTGAACATTTTATTTTTGAATAAGAAGAAACTCAATAAAGACATAACCTACGATACATAGAAGATGGAGGAAAAAGAATTGTGCAATAATAGCCAATGGCCCATTTCTTAAAAGAAGGAGGGCGTGATCTAACAACTATGCTAAGTACAACGAGTTAGAAAGTGCATGGGAAATATGAAAACCCCACGTCCAAGTCGAAAACTGGTAGTACGATCGTCCTCGTCATCTAAGAGATAGTGAATTTATCTGATATTGAAGTTTGAATTCTAATTCTCCCTTGCGATAGAGTTTCACATCTACCCATCTTCCTAAAGGCCCGGAATAATACAACTGGTGGATAACAAGGTCATACTATCCCGATCTTAGAATGAGTCTACACGAAACGAAAGTAGAAAAGGACGAACTGCACAATAGAGAGACAAAACCTAGAGTTCCAAGATGATCCGTGAAAAATTCTCAGAAATAGAAAACAATGACTTTGAATATATGGTCAACAGCATCCTCATCATCTTCTATCTTAAGCGGCATTGAATTGGGTTTCCATTTCTTACCTAATAGCGATTCACTACACCCTCTTTCCTAACGTTTTTCATAAAAAAACAACATAAATTTTGTCGTACATATTATATGGGAGTTTCAATTTTATCACTGAGAATTTTGTATCGTCTGGTTTATGTTTCAAACATTATTCGACTGAAATATGTATTTTTAGTGATCCTTTTGGGAAAAAATGAGTTGTATAATTTTCTAACCATAAATTACGAGGTTGTTCACTTTTTATGGTGGAATTTGTCTAAGTGGGTTTTGTATTTTTCTTTAAACAAACCTGATCATAAAACGCCGAAACGCGTTGGCCTGCCAACAAAACAAGAATATTCGAACCAAATGATCGGTAATAATAACAAACTTATTATTATTATTTTTTTGACAAGGTATTTCACCATATGAGGTTGAAATATCATAAATTATATTGTGAAAAACTGTATTAGGCAAGAAATAAAGTAAAAAAATATGTTCTATACATTAATGTTCCGGACGAGGGCTGAAATCGAAGCTTGAGCAAGAAAAAGAAGATGCTTTATTTCCGGAAAAAAGGGCCTCATAGTCCGATCCTTAAACTTCCAAAAAAGTATTGTAAAACGTTCAATGAGGCTTTTATCCCAATTAAGTCATTATTGCCTACTTTTTGTTCATGGAGCCAGTTTCAAGAATCTATTATCGTTTGGTCGTACATCCTTTGTAGTGGACCAATTTGGGAAAAACCAATTAGAAAGGGCTGTTGTTCCGAAAGGAAAATAATTCGAAGAGGCGATAAGAAAGATTTATTCCACCCGGGCCCGTCCCCATTATAAAGGAGACGAAATAAAAATAAATCTCATGAAATTAACCCTTCTACGTTTTCTGGGTCGAGCCGACAGGTGGCACACAAATCGTCGGGATGAATGAAAAGGTCCCTGGAGTGCATGTTCCGTTTGGGCGAAGAGCATTAGGGTAGGGCGGCGTCGGGCCGATCTGTGGAAGTGGCCGTGTAGCACGGTGGCCCCGTGCCACTCGGGTGGGGGAATCCTACCCATAAAGAGCAACCTTGACAATTTATGGCGGCGTTATGAGGACCTCAACTCTTCATTAGCTTTATTTATGGCCATAATCACCCTTCGGGGGGCGAAAGAGCCAATAAAGGGGCCACAAACTCGTCCATTCACGAGAAGTGATATACAACCGATACAGGTGTCTTACAACGGTTTGGTTAAATGTTGTCGGCGATTATTTTGAAAATTATGGCCTCCTGTTGAATAACAAACACTTTATCCTCGCTATTCTCTTAAATGATCACATTAATCTGTGGGTTTTAAACTTCTTCAGGCTCAATCAAATAAAGTAATTCCAACACATTTCCATACATTACGCATATGTTGGCTAATCAAGATAATAAATTATCAATCCTTTTCAATCATATTTTTTATTTTTCATTCCAAAAGGTTAGTAAAACTTAATCAACCTATCGGGCTCTTGTTTCTTTATTGTTCACTTTTAATCTTTCAGGAATACTTTTAAGAAATTTTTTATAACTTTTGCTCTAATTACTTGTTTATTGCCTAATTTTTGTATTGAGCTTCATTAATATTTGTAATTTGGTCCCTCATCCCTGAGATACTTAAATTCACGCTAAAATCTTCATTGGCGAACATTGTTCTAGTACCATTCCAACATCCGACTTGTAAGAGACAATTTTGAACTTTTAGGAAAAAGAGGAAAAGGTTGACAAAATAAAAAATAATAAGAGGCTCTGTGTCTTCGCCGTTCCTTTTCGAAAAGCAGTTTTAGCACATTACTGCCATACGTATGGCCATTATTTAAATCGTAGAATTTTTGTTTGTTATTTGGTCGTTACCGATCCTCACCTCCCCGTCTAGACAGGCAAAAATGGTAGGTAACGACCAAATTACATGTTCATTACTCCGCAGACCACTCGGGGAAATTGTTTTGATAAATACCAAGATTTTTGAAGACCAGTTGAATGGAAAAACGATAGAAAAACCTTTGCCAATTGTTATTTCACATGGTTTAAAATATAAGGCCAGGTTCAGTATAAAAATAAATAAATGAACAAAATTCTGATAAAACTATATTTTTATCGTAAGTTCACACCATTTTATCTTAGAAATCGTACATAAATTTACATTTTATATATAACCTTCAAATCAAACACTGTTTATTAAATTCAAATCAATTTGTAATTAATTCATTATTTTTCATGGTCAGCTTGACCAATTAATATCATTCAATTAATTAAGGTTTTTAGTTAAGATAAGAAGTCAGTGCCATGAGCGGGATTCGAACACCCGATATTTGAAAACGGCAAAAAGAAGGAAAATTCAAACGGTTGTAGGTTGAGATGGAGAGTTGGTGTCCAAGAGGATCGAAGTCACGATAGCTCAAGTGGTAGAGCAGCGGCGTATTTAGCAGAAGGGCGTGGGTTCGAATCCCGCTCGTGACACTGACATTTTTTATCTCACTAGAAACCTTAATTAATTGAATCAATTTATAATTTTTACGTACACTAGAAAATTTTAGATGTTTTAAAAATTTCCGATTGAAAAAAGCAGTAATCCACTAGTTGGCAGGAAAAGCCAAACTAACTTAAAAAACCGGCAAAAATGATAAAATCTCTTGCAGTATCTCTGTGTTTTTAATTGCGAAGGAAAAGTGAACAACCTAGTTGACCCAATAGTAAAAGCCTAACAATACTTAAAAACAATTTTGAACTAGAAAAAAAACCTCCCTCCTTCTGCAATCATTTTCGCAAGTAAAAGGCCCAACGGTTATGAACAATTTGTATACTGGAACAAAACAAAAATATAGGTGAATAATCATCTAGCGCAATCAATATTAGTTTTATCACTTAAATGTGTGATTTGCATTATCAGAAGTTGGCAAAAAATGAAAAGTCGTATCCTCGCTCAAGGAATTCGTCTGCCAAAAATATTTATAGACAAGGCCACGTAACATATCTTACTAATATGATACTCGTTTATTATGTGTATTGCATACTTTATGACCTATTTATTATTACTCATTTATAAAAACAAGTTATCAAGTGAGAGAATTTAAATAAACACTACTTGAGCAAAAATTAGGAGTTCTGAGGGAAAATAAGATGAAATGCAAAATGTCCATTGCTCATCCAAATCCGCGACAATTCTTTGAAAATAATAGAAATATTCATGCCTGTACATCAGTTTTTATGGTGTGTAGAGACTAGTGACCGTTAATCGATAATTATACAGATATCGTGAGATGCGGTCTGGTGTGATGTAGGTTTCAGAAAAACATGGTCCGAAGATGATCTTAATAAAAGATCGAAACGTTGACACGATAAAGAAAATATTTTACTGAAACCTACATCACACCAGACCACATCTAACGATATCTGAACAGTTTTTACGATGGTAGAACGAAATACACAACTTAAGTAATAATAATGGTTCAAAGGCAAAAAACAATAGAGAAAAACACCACAGTGTATAAAAAATAAAACGGCCCAGAATTCAACTTATAAGATTATAAACAAGATAATCTTTCAGAGAATTTTCCCCCGACAAATCTTCACTATATGACAGTGCAGATCGTCGTTTCTACCATATGCCGAACACAACCGCATGGTACTTGAGAACTCTGCCATCCGTGATTCGAATATCCCACAGGGAGGAGAAATTGTAAAAGTGACACATCAGTGTCGGCAGACAGATCGTCCCGACCCCATGTTTATCGGTTTCGACCAGCTGTCACCGAAATGTTAATAGGACGCAAATAAACTACAGACGTGAGCTTACCAACGGGGAAGAGATGGCGTTAGATGCGGACACACACTGAACAAATTGCATTTTGTTTTGTCGGTCAAAATAAATCTTAAAATTCTCCAAAATTATTTTCTTTTTAAATCGAACTTATTAAAACAAGATTCAAAAGCTCATTTGACTACTATTTCCTCATTAATTATTACAAACCCAGAACCAGTTAAATTTAAGATACAACCAAGTTCGCCACTTTATATATGTTGAAGTTGAAGCAGTACTCTTGGAAGGGAGTTCCTAGTGATTGATCCTCTTTAGTCGCTTCAAGGTTCCTTGGTTCTTATGGGCGGCTAGTTTCGATATTTATGTTTAGCAGCATAATTAGAAAATTGAAAAACAACGTTAGACCGAGGATCGATTCTTGAGGGATACCTGCTTAAATATAGAAACTAGAAGAAATAGAGTTATCGAGTACAATTTGGAAGCAGGACTGCAGGATTATTATTAATTCATAGGAAAAGTATGGTATTTTCAAGAAGTGCCATAAACAAGACCAGCTTGCCATAGGTAGTAGTATAGTAAAATATTGTGAAATTCAGAATCTATAATCTTCCTATTATTTACCTATTCATATATTGGTTCATGCTTCAAAGTATTCCTTATATCCAAACCTGAATTCCTTTCTTATCTGTAAATTTTGAAATTTGGAACACACAGCCTGTTATTTGTATTATGTTTAGTTTCCACAAAGTCATATCCATAAGCGAGCTCAACAAAATTTTAAATTGTACAGATTTATTTGAAATGTAGTTCAAATCATCCTCGTTGGTTCGATAAAAAATAGAACAGAATCTGGATGTCTTAAATTCTTCAAGCTAATTATTTCAAAAATGAGAGTATGGCGCATTTAATTTTGATAATGAATAATTTTGTTTATTTATACTTATTTTTAATTTTGTGTTTAGAAAGTTTTTCCGATTAAGAAAGAGTAATGCTAAATCCGTTTAATCTCGGTGGTTCCCTCGTGATATGTGATTCTGAGGTCAGTGGTATAATGCAGATACAGAATTGAATTTACTTATAAATTGCATGTTGTTGTTAATTAATAATTGTTATGTTTAGTGTTAGCTTTCTTGGTCTTATATGGAACGTTTAGTCAATGAAACAGTTATAGCATAAATTTTCGAACTATTATTAATGCTGGCTTGGGAAATTTGAAGAATTTGAATTAAATTAAACTGAGCGAGTTTCGAGCGGTAGATAATTTATGGCTACTTCGCCCATTCATTCCTTTCAATAGGAGTATCCATAAATCAATGGTTGGGAATGGCCAGTTGATTAAAGCCCTCTCTGTAAAGGGACATGTTTGCGTAGGGGATGATCCTTTGAATATGGAATACAGACAGGTGGGGATCCACTTTGTCAAGCGAGTCGTGTACACATAGGACGGCTATGATCGATACACGGGGGGCAGGTCATATACGCCTGCACGGGCTATCTCCAGCCGCCTCCGTGGAGGCAGAAGGAGGGGAAAAAACTGTTATTAGTCCTCGTCCGACCCTCTACTCGGGCGCTCTCTTTGAAAAATGGTGCAGATGCATCAAAAACCGCCGTCCTGGGGGGTGGAGGAGCACTCGGGAGTATTGGGGGCGGGAGGCCATCCATCTTCCAGGCCATGAATCATGGGAGTGACGGAACAGCGATCCATACACAACACCCCCCAGCCACCCTCTTCAGCCGCCCTTCCTCGACCCACCCTTCACTCAGACGCCATCATTTTTTCCTCCCTTTTCCTTTACCAGCCCCCTCCCAGAAGGGCCACCCTTAAACCGTTACCCCGACCCTCCCTCCCTCTTGTCGTCGTCCGAGGCGTTGCTTCTTGGAGACGATGACGACCTAATAGGAGACAAGAGGCTGACACACCTAAGAGATTTATGAAACGTTACAAAGCTCGAGAGAGCGGCACCCTTTTTAATTAAGACCGACGTCTCAATAACGAACATGTGTTTTTCACTTCATTAAAGTAGACGCCTTTACCCTAATGGAAAAGTCGTAAAATTAATGAGATCCTGAGAACAACTGGGCCGACTGATATTTTAAAAAACGATTCAGTTTCACTTCTATTAATTGAAATCGTTCAAATAAATCAACCGAATTCACTAAAATGTATTAATCCGTCAAGTACAAAATTTAACAAAAGCACAATCAAGTGCACAAATTGGAAAAAAAAATTAACCTATTATTTTGCAAAGTTAATCTTTCAAATTATTTTGGTTTTTTAAACATTAACCGACGGTTTAATCCTGGTATGACTAATCCATTGGATGCTATCTTTTTACTTTTTTGGAATGTTCAGGCACAACATAGAAAACAAAAGTCCAATTTAAAGGTATGAATTGGACGAATAGAAACACCTTAATTTTTAAAGAAATAGTAAATTTGAATAGCGATAATATATATTTATGAAAATGGTTTTGTTTATTTATTTTAAATTGGACATTCACCAACTGAACAATATTTAATTCTGAGATTCCTCTTCACAACTTTTCTTTTTATTAATAATTTATTTTTGAGTTATTAGGTAAAGTTATATTTAAACGATGGCCGCATAAATAAATCAATTTGCATTATTTATGATCACATTTTCTCTTGTGGAATAGTTAAAAGTCAATTTTTTTATAAGTTGGCAACATTAAAATAATTTAGCTTAATTTATGAATATTAAGCATGAGCTTTTTGATTATTTTAGATTAGTGAAATTATATCAATAATTAGTAATAAAATTACTCTCGGAGTTTTTTCAAGGCTACTTTCACATTATAACAAATGATCAAATAATGAGAGAATTCTAAGTGAATACCTTGTGTATGCCTCCAGCAACGTGGTTTGAGAAGTGGCAATTGATTCCATTTTTCAAAATTCCGAAATACCATACATTACTAACATGCTCGTACCAGCTGGGAATATTTTTAATGCTAAAATATACATTAAATTAAAGATGCAAGATTAGTTATAACTATAGGAACGCATATTCCCAATTTCTATCCATACCTTTTATTTACTCTCCACGATTTATATTATTATTGCTTTATTGATCTGTGAATGTAGTTCAAAATAGAAAATTTACAGAAATCGCTTTTAAAGGTTTGACTTCTTTCCTGAAATCGAGTGGAGGTTATAATTTCCAACGTTTTTCTAGTTTTCTCAACAATCACATTGCTTCTTGAAGCTTCTCAGGATTTTTACAATTTTGACTAAACCCACTTTACAATCATAGTATATTTATACTATATTTTATAACTAGGCAGCGGTGGCCGATTGATTAGGGCATCCCGTTGCTATTTGCCATGCTGGAGGTCCTGGGTTCAAATCCCGGCACAGCCCTACAATTTATAAATGTGAATAATAAGAAGAAAGTGATATTTAACGGTTTACTTTTATCTCTATAGTACATCAAATCCCTTGAATCTGCAAAGACTATCCAAGAAAACTTTTTTAGTCGCATTTAGCCAGGTTAAAATTAAAAACTTGAAAATATTTCAAATCCGGTATCTGACTATCACACCTCTCTAGCTCTTCTCATTTATCAACTAAATGTTGCATGAACAAATATGCAATACTTTACTTTTTGTCAGTATAATAAAAATTATTTTTTTGTATAATAAAAAAGATAAAATACAATAAATAAGGGCTTGATGAAATTGTGGTACGACCCGCTGTCGTTTGCGTTGAAATGAAATTTTAAAACATATCCATCTGAAAAAAAAAATTTAAAAATTGTAAAGCAGTTACGTCGCATAATTCTGCTGTAAAAATTTAATAATTGTTTTGAGGTAAATAGACAATTACAAATCGGTGTGTTTCTTTGTTCTTAAATAGGCAGTCTGTCCTTATCATTACCACTTTCCTCCATTTTCTCTCTCTCTCTCTCTCACTCTCTCTCTCTCTCTATCTCTATCTATCTATCTATCTCGCTCTTCCTTTCTTTTATATATGAAGTCTTCTAATCGTTTCAAAACAAAGAAAGAAAAGGAAAAATAATAATTGTATTATCAGGTCAACCTGTGGCTGTGGTAAAAAAAAAGTTTCCAAGCTGTTGATGTCAATGTGGTAGATATTTGATAATTTTATTTATTCTATCAGTTGTATTCAGTAAATATCTGCAATGAATATCGACTTTAGTACAGCCTAAATAATTCAGAAGCGAATCTCTATTTCTATAGTGTCATTCTCTTTCTCTTCCTATCTCTCTCCCTCTTTCTCCTTTCCTTAACTCTCCTCAACTCCGTCAATTTATCTGATTCCCGTTATCTCCTTTTTCTCTATATCTGCATTAATCTTTCGATTACTATTTGATTCTCATTCGTTCATCTTTTCTCGCTTCTTTTTCAATTCGTATATTTATTTATGTATAAGTCTTTATTTTAATGTATACTTGCACGCGTACATATGTATAATATATAAGCAACAGTAGCTTTCAAAAAACTGGAACATTTGGTTTTGAACTTAACGTTTTTGGAGAATACAATTTGTGTTTTCTTGAATGTTTTTCAGTGTGATTTTTATTGATTTCATGCCTCAGTTGCAAAAGCGATTATCTTTCATGGCGTCTTCAACGACCGCAATAACCTCTTCTCTAGAACATATGCATATTTCCTTTCAACCCCGTCCGCAGTGAAGCCGTTACCCTTCTTCGCCTCGGCCGACTGTAAATCACCGTTAAGCGCATTCAATCTCGTGGACCGCCTCAATCCCATTCGGGCATAAATACAATTACAGCCGCCCTTGGGCTTCCAAGTCACGCGTCTGGTCAAGACCGGGGGCGGCGCAGGGTTGGCAGCCGGAAATTAAAAGTGATAACTCACGTGGGGCCACGTGGAGAATAATCTTCGTCGCGCTGCAGGGCTGCTCCGGCGAGAAGATATTTCACTGTTTACCATAAATAAAGAGCAACATGAGAGTCCCACCCTCAGTGTTTACATTGATTGCCTTATATTCATTTGCCTCTGTCTGAGTGATTAACGGAGAGCTTAAACAGGGAAGAGAGAATTTCATTTCATGATTCATCCACCCTCCTCTCCACCGTCTGCCTTGATATTAATTCAATTCCATTTCACGCCTTTTATGTTCGTATTATTTATTGGGCTAAACGGTACATCATTCCTACAATTTATTTTCTACGTAAGGCTCATTCCTTCATTTCAAATTATGCGTATCAATGATCATTAATAAATAGGTAAAAATGGTGCTCCTCGCCCAGGCAGGCAGAAAAATGATACGAGTTTTTAAAATGTAAATTACATTTCAACAGCCCAATAACTTCAATTCTTGCCCATTTGTCGTTATATTCCTATAATAATTAATTAAAATAAGTCTAAAATATAATAATAGATTAAAAAATGGAAAACCTTTTCCTTCACACCTATCGAATAATATGTTTAGCGGCCATAATTGTACTATTTAATTATTTCAATTAACGTGAGATTCTGGTTGACGTAGATCGACCTAAATGTGATGGAATGTGAGATGTTTAGTTAGTTGATGATTTGGCGATCATGAGATGCGGTCTGGTGTGACGTAGGTTTAGAAAAACATTTTCTTTATCGTGCCAACGTTTCGATCTTTATTGAGATCATTTTCAGGGCTCAATGTTTTTGCTTTCCGCGTAGATGTGTCATTACCGTGGTTCGTGTTGAGTGGCATGATTTTTTAAACCTATGTCACACCAATACTTTATCTCACGATCTCCAAATAATCATTAACTAACGGTCACTAAACACCATACGTTAATTGAAATAATTAATAGGTCAATTGTCACCGTTAAACATTTATGACTTAAAAATACAATTAAAACTTACTGTATTCTATTATTTGTTAGGTTAAGGAAAAGGTTTTTATTTTTCAATGTATTATAGATAGTTTTGAATTTTTTAATTAATACAGGAATGATTGATTAATGAAGTTATAGTCCTTCAAATTTTAAAAACTCGTTTTAAAAACAGAACACAAACACTTAGAGACCTGAAGGTGTTTCCAATAAAGATCGAAACGTAGGCAGGAAAAAGAAAATATTTTATCTAAATCTACATCATACCACACAGCATCTCTCGATCTCCAAAAATCGTTTCATTTAATTACACTTTTTATCGAATGCCTTAGTTGATATGGAAAACACAATATTACGAGCTGCATTCGAACCCACGACCTTCGGCTCAATACGCCGTTGCTGTAACCGCTTGAGCTAGCTGTTAGGCTATCTCGTTGATTTCGGGTAAAACATATTGCGAGGAAAAAAAGAGACTATCGCCTAAGTAAAATAGTTGATTGTTGTATCCATTCAAATATATAGTTTGACCTCTAGCTTCTTTAATCAATATCATGATGTGTGATTCAGCTCGCAGAAAACCCTATAAATGAATTAAATCGTACAGTTTGCATGACAAAAGCTAATCCTCTATATACGTCAACAGTGGGAAGACACATACACCGACAGTTAAAAATTAGAAAGGATTGCCAGGGCCCGTTATGACCAGAGGATTTTCAGTAATAGCCAGGACCGAACATGGCACCAGCTGAAAACACCACCTTCGGCTCTGTAATTTTTTCCCTCTTTTCCAAAGAAATTGGGGAATTATAAATGTCTAAGGCTAAGGATATATTTAAATGAGAAAACGAGATGCTCATTTTATTAAAATTATAGTTTTTCTTATAAACAGTGTATTTTGAAAAAGATAAATGGGAATTTTTTTCACAGGTTTTCGGGACGTTTGTAGTACGCCTGAGAGCATACGACCTCTCCGTCTACCCTCGTCGAAAAAATAACGGAATTTTTTTCTGAAAATTGAGATCTTAAAACATTTAACCTTCTCTTGGTTACCATAGAATTAATTTTAATTAATAAAGTGGAGCATATTTTTCAGAATGCATGTAATTTCTGTTTAAAAAACGTATTTATCCATCTGAAAACGAATAACTTTTTCAACAAAATGGAGCATAAATAAACATAGAATATTCTCTTTTTCATATGTAAATGTATAAATGAATAAAAACAAAAAATCGAAGTACAAACCATAATTTTGCGTGATGACATAAAAGTTTAAGTAAAAATAAGGGGATATAATTTGAAAAATTAAAAAAGAGAAGAAAAGAAAAAAGCTAATATAAATTTTTGGTGGAAAATATTTTAGATAGTGAACACTATTCCTGATAGGAGTGTCTCTGTTTTTCTACGATCCGACTGTGCAAAGAATATCACATATTTTTGCAATTGTTCATATTTTAAATACTTTACTATAAAAATATAAAGGTTTGATCGTTATATGTAGGCACCGTATGTAATTCAGTCAGTATTGCATAAAGTTCGTTTTAGTCTACTGATCTGAATTTCTATTGGTTATACCATTACAAACTTTTTGTAAATAATACGCTCAAAATGATTTTGTAAAAGTAAAACTGATTATTGACTATTCTATTGTTTGTAATTAAACTTAAATCCACCACTGATTTAACATCCTGTTCATAAGAGACTTATGAATTTTTTTTTGACTTATCAATTAGTTTAAAGAAGCTGAATCTGAAGATAAATTATCCAACTGATAGTTACGGCTTACAGGAAACAAGTTCTTTTTAATTTTCAAGAGCATCAATCTGATAAGTAGCTTTTGAGGAAAAAATGTTAATATCCCATTGTTAATTACTTGTTTTTAGGTAAACAAAGAGTAAAGACAAATTGTCCATATAAATATTCCGAATTGAAATTCAGTACACGGCATGCGCATATTTATGGCACAACCGGACGCGGCAACTTTTTGACCTTGTTCTTCATTAATTTTCCCCAAATTGCTTCCCATTAGGCTCACACTTTCATGTCGTTGTCGCTATGATGTAAATTTCTTAATTATTATAATCATTGAGATTGCTCTGATTTCTTCAAAAGGGAAGGCCGGCCAGGATTCGGATAAAAGTAATTAAACCGTTATAAAATCTTGAATGACTTAATCTCAATGTTTAATGACACGTTTTATGGAAAACGCTGCGACACGTTATTTTGTATGAGACAGTTATTACACAATTTCTAAAATAATCTGTTCGTTTTTTTCAAAACGTTATTTTTATAATTTAATATGGCGCGTGTCATTTCAAAAAAGTAGTTCACATACATTCACATAAATTTATCTTATTCCGTTTTTTGAACTTTCTAAAGTATTTAAGATTTTTTAAATAGTTAACTGTAACTAAATGATATCTCAACTATCCCCCCACCAACATTAACTAATATAAATCCACCAGCATGTAAATAAACTGGCTAACAGCATAGTTTATCGCACAAAAAGTGAACGAGAGCTCATTAAAAGAAAAGGCTCATTTGAGATAGTAAGTATGTTTCTAGTTCCTTATTTACAGTAAATATTGTTTGAAATTTATGATTTTCAGTCAGATATACCAGATTGATCCAATTTGCTTTTGAGGAGTAATTAGTTCTTTTGCATATTTTCTTTCGTCACCGAAAGAGCCATTTTAACCTGACTTAGTTGTGCTGAAGAGGTTGAGTCATACTCAACAACTATAGTGGAGCTGATATACATTAAGCTGTCTTGTATATGCCTTCATCAATTACTTTTGCATTTCAATGACTAACCTAACAGCAACAAATGGCAGGCTCCCGTACGGATAGAATCATAATCGTAACCATGTGTGTAGCCAATGTAAATAATACCTTTCCTGCCGGAGGGCTAAACGTCCAACTATCTCTTGTGTGGCAGCGAGGGATCAACGCACTTTACAGTACTTTTTTCATTTTAATCAATTAAAAAACCGTCAGCTATGCTGGGATTCAAACCCAGAACCTAGAACAGAAGCATTAGGTAAAAATGAAATTACGATAAATACAAACTTCCTTTTCTACCAAAAATTTTAAATAAATTAAAAATCGATTACTCTTTCCAAACTCCTTAATAATTTTTTGGTAACGTAAAACTGAGGAATTAATTTTTTTTACATACTCTAATAAGGCTTATCTGGAAGACTAGAATTTGAGTTATCATTTAGTGTGGATAGGCTGCATTTCGGTATTTCCGTTGGGTGTGTGTGATTTTCTTGAAGACAAATTTCATCATTTTCATTTTTCTTCTATAAGGCCTGAGGGGTAAGCATTCATTTTAAATTTAGAAAATCTGTGTGATGATTTAGTGGCCGTTAGTCGATGATTATTTAAAATTCGTGAGATGCGGTCTGGTGTGATGTAGGTTTAAGAAAAACATTTTCTTTATTGTGCCAACGTTTCGATCTTTATTGAGATCATCTTCAGGGCCTGAAATTTGCAAACAGTGTTTACATTTAATGTGAATTTATACAATGCAAAATCTATTTTTTTATACTCAACCAAACTATTTCTACTCACTTAAAATGTTAATAATAAAACAGCAATATCTCACTGGCCCTCTCAACACGACAATTTTAAATAAAATAAAAAATATATTTTGCATTGTATAAATTCACTTTTTTCCACATTCTACATGTATTTGTAAAATTTAAACACTGTTTGTAAATCCCAGGCTCTGAAGATGATCTCACTAAAGATGGAAACGTTGGCACGATAAAGAAAATGTTTTTCTGAAACCTACATAACACCAGACCTCATCTCACGAATTTTGAATAATCATTTAGTAAATCTGTTAAATTTAAAATTTCCTTATGGCCGCCTCTTCCTCCATACTAGCATATGTGACATCGGAAGGCCGATAAAAACGCATCAAAAGAACTTTGAAATTGTCTGCCGAAATATTTTTAAAAAAATTGCAGACATCTTACAAAAAAAGACTAATTGTCTACCAACTACTTTTCCTTAGGTTAGTATAAACCGTTCAATCAGTAAACATATAAACATTTATTATCAATTCGGCTGTATTATTTTATCAACTGTAACTAAATCGTTTGTGGCAGTTGTTGTAACTTATTCAAATAAGGTGGTGTACTGGAGAATGCTATTGCTAAGTATGTGTTTGAAAAAAAGTGTTTCTCAAGTCACTCAGTCACAAAGTCGTCTTCCGGGTCGCAGATGAGGGAGCAAACACTTTCCAATGATTTTTTCCAAATAGCCAAATATAAAGCCACATCTGATGTCAGGATTCGAACCTAGAACTTCTAGCATAGCAAATACTTTTTGAACGCCCTAACCAGTTCCATTGCGTTTCCTTCGTTTTAATTATAGTCAGACAAGTCATTTTATGTATTCATAATAATTGCTATAGCACAATAGATAGATTATGTTCTTATGAAAACCTAAAGCATGCCAATAAAGCGATTATCTTATATTAGACCAGCTTTTTCCTGTAGAACTGGGAGTTGATTATACATTCAAAAAAAATTTATTTTTTCATCTAAAAATAATTCTTTTAAATTAGCATTAAGTAGTTTATTATAATATTTGAACTCGTCGCATCAGAATTCCTCCAGGTCGACCAGCTTATATGATGACAGCTGTCCAAGGGGCGCCTGGAATGATTAGTCAGGGCTGATGTTTTTTTTAACTATTATAAAGGCCTGCTTTTAAGGAAAACTGTGAAAATGAATTGCTTTCCTAATACAGTGAAAATTCGTGTGTTTATTTTAAGACGTGTTGGACCGGGCATTAATTTCCTCTCGGTGGTAAAGTTGTTTCAGAGAGTTATTAAACTTCTACTTACTCTTGGCAACTTTTCCTGATTGACCTTCATTTCGAACTGCTTACAAACAATAATTTTTTACAATTTTTTTTTCTTTCTACGAGGAGTTTCCCCATCATCCCGGAGGAATAAAAAGTTAACGTCAAGGGTTCGTAGTTCTGACACGGGACAATTTAAAGTTGACGTAATTAATTTCACTTTAACGCCGAAAGCTTATTTAAAAGGTCCCTGAGCGTAGAAACTGTTTCTGAAGGGCTGCTCTTCTATCGGTGGCTTCTGGTGGTTGGGGGGACGCAGAGGGCTTAAGTAGAAAATGAGCGGAGATATTAGGCTGAAGGGGCTTGAAAGAAAGAAGTTGTGATGGGAAAAGTTTCCTAGGTTTGTGATATGTCAGCGTTTTTCTCATACCGGCGGCGACACCGAGCTCGCCGGGCCCTTCATAATCATTCATCGCCCTCGGCACCCTCAGAAAAGCCCTTTTTGAAAGCATAAAGGGTTCCCCCGTTATTCAATTAAAGTCACATCAAGGGACCGCCTTGCACCCTTTACAATTAATTTCGAGATTCAAATTCTGACAGGTACTAATGTTTACTTACATGAACATTGATAATACGGTAAACTAATTTAGTTTCCTATTATGCTAGTTTATTTATTTAGTTATATTATTTTAAATTTAAAAAATTAAGGTTTATTAAGACCATACTGCTTTTAATATTGTAATCGTTAATAATCAAGTGCTTTCGACAACATCACTTTCTGGAAATAGGCATTACTATTAAAATTGACTCATAAATAATAAAATTCCTAAACTTAAACAATTCAAGGAAAAATGGTCAATCAAATATGTCTTGTTGTAGTATAATTAAGTAGTTTACTTTTGTGTAAGGTTTTGGTAGAAATGAAAAAGTTAGTGTTACGAGCATTCAAGCAGCACAATTCATTTCAACCAAAACCATAAGAAAACGATTAATTAATTGAAAGATGTAATTTGGTCAATGGACCACTAAATATAATGGTTTTAATAAGTAAAATGAAGTAAACTTCACAATCAGCTCTCTGTGGCCAATTGGGTCGCCGAGAAGAGAATCTTGATTACACGACATTTTAAAAATGACAAAGAAGAGGGAAAATTCCAAAGGTTGTAGGCTGACCGAGTGGTTGAGGTTCGAATCCCGCACTTGGCACTAACTTTTTCATTTCAACCAAAACCTTATAAAAGGATTAATTGATTGAATTAAATAAAATATTTTTAAAAAAGAGAATCCAAAACTTCTAAATATTTGCCACCATAATATACTGTTTGATGTGATGTAATCCCAGGCCCTGAAGATGATCTCAATAAAGATCGAAACGTTGGTATGATAAAAAAAAAATTTTCTGAAACCTACAGCCCACCAGACCGCATCTCACGATTTCTGAATAATTATCGACTAACGGTCACTAATCACCACTCATAATTGTATAAATTTAACACTCCATTAATAAGTTTCAATTAAGACCTATAAATTTAACGGCCAAAATGTTAAAAGCAATTAAATATGATTTTACGTCACGTGATCATGTCCCATTTTATCATTAATGGTGAAATTGTAAAGACACACCCTAAAAATTTATCGTGTGTAAGTAAACAGTTCCTCCTGAAGATGGCGCAATACCGTGTTTGAGTGATTGAACAGACCCGCAAGTGATGGCGGGCCCAATAAATGACTCCAACAAAATCCAATAATATAAATGACAGTGCTTTAATCCAAATGGCTAAACAAATATTCATTTATGATTCTAAAACAATGGCGAAGTTTTTTGTGTAAAATATGGTTTTACGTGTCAATTTGGAATGTCTAACGCCTTTCTTTAAAACAGAGCTTTTACAAAAACAGTACATTTATATCAGTGTTTGAAAGTAGAACTTACGAATAAAAAACGCAGTTTGGTTTTTCATTTTGCATGCGGACATTCTGTATATTGATGCAAAATAATACGTGAGATTATAAAAATATAAACTTGTAGCATATCACAATTTCAAATGAGACCTAGACATTGTCAATATATACAAATAATTTTTTTTAATTTAAACATTTTTAAATTTATTTCTAAATTTTTTAAATGATCTAATGACTATAAATTATGGTCTTTTAGAACGTGTTGAGTGATTTGCTATATGATCAACATATTAACAAAGTTTGACTTTTTAGTTTACTGAAGTTTAGTTAATTATAAATTTTGAATGTTTTGGTCGCTGAACATGACTGACAGCCCAAAACATTCATTTATCCAAAGCGATCAGTTTCTATCTTTTATGTAATTGATTAAATTTTAAGAAAAATACATACACATTGACTTTGAAACTTAAACTGGACTTTGACGTTGAAATATCCATAATAGAGTTGTAATTGCCATTTTGAACATTAATTGTATTTGATTACTTACCAGTAAAATTTTCTATACAATTATAAATATATAAATTTTATCTGTTTTGTATTAAAGTTTGATGAGAAACTTGTATTTTCATTCAAGCCTTTTGTTAATTGGTTAAAATTGACCGGCCAGATATTCTTTTATATTTCGACGTGTATAGACCAGTTCGGGTTTGGTTTAATTTAAATTGTTTCAGTTCGACTTTCTCCCCGGGACGAAATTACACATAAGTATTCACATAATTTAAACTATAATAACTTAATTGGGAAGGCGAGAGGGCCTGGAAATGCAGGGAGATTATTGGGCAGTTAGGCGTTTTCGGAAGAGATACCTTCTCTCAGGACGGCCGATTGTTTCACAGGAGGGCAAGTCTCCCCGGATAAAACGGAAAGATCCGATTGAGACATTAGACCGATATATGTGTTTACAAGTCGTTACCTTTATCCAAGGCGTCCGATCAGGTTTCGGCGATTTCAGGTCTTAAAAGACTCACATTTCCTCCTGATCTGATCTCGTGTTTCCAAGCAATAATTACATCACATCGTGCCTTCTGTAATTTAGCACGTTTTAACCAGTAATTTGAAAAATCCTTTGTTTTTTACTGAACAAATATCTTGATTAAGGCCAATATAATTTCTAATAAACTACACACTTTTCGCCTACAGCAGCGATTCATCGACGGTCAAAGTTCAGACGTGCCTGCTCATTGAACGACTTTTTCAGGAAGTAATTTATTTGTTATCTTTCCTCCTTAAATCAGATGAATTGCAAAGTTCCAAATTCATAATTGGCCTAGTTCCGTGTATAGTGAACAGTGCTGCCTAATTCATTAACTTAAAATTTATCTTAAATTTTATTTTAAAATAACCATCATGTTTTTCAAATAAACACCTTTTTTAAGTATGTCGGGTTGGAATGCAGGGCCGCTGGATTCGAACCCGGGACCTTTACCTTACAGGCGGTCAACGCCTAATCCGTTGTAGCCACCCATATCTCCCCCTAATCACATTTTATATAAGGTATTATACTAAGGCATACGATGTATTAATTTAGTACTCCTTTGGTGTTAATAACCTTTAACTTTTTACCAGTAAGCGGAATATCAACTTTTTTCAGGGAGATTGGGAAGTAAGAGACAGTTAGATTCATGTCATCTCAGAATCACTATTGAAGACGGTTTTGTTAAAATCCAAAGAATACATCATCCCAATTTGTGGAATATCGATCTCGGAATGTAGATCAAGAAGGCCATTGAAACTCTCCCTTCTGAGACTAGGTTTTCAAATCACCTAACGTAAACGTAACAAAGAAAAGACTTAGAGCACTATACAGCCAGTACCCTCAAAAGCAGTGATATTTTGAGGCTGGTCTATCATATTCTGGGAAGTGAGGCAATACAGAGTTGGTTGATCTTTGCTAGATAATGCTTTATGATATGTTGAGGGGAGCATGTAGCGCCTTTTAGGCATGTTCTGAATTATTACTTATGAATGACATAGGTTTAACATACCCGGTTTCTACAAATATCTATTTGTCCAAATCTGCATGGTCAGGAAAAAGTCCGGACCATAGTCCAATCAAAAACCTTGAAGCAAGGTAAAACGAAAGGTTCGGTCTTGTTTCCTCTCGAAATGATATTGGCAGCTGTGGTAGCAGAGGTGTAATAGGCATGCTAAAAAATTGAAAAAGCCAGGGCTTTTACTATTAGGGGTATATATAAAAAAAGTAATAATAATTGTGTTGAAACAAGCAAAGAGCTCTTTCTTAAGTTTTCTTCTTATTTCTTATTTTAATCAAACATAAAATTGTTTGTTTTCTACTTCTCTCCTTTTGAAATGTTTTAATTTATTTATATTTTTTATCTAAAGCGCGGTTGAGATGAAATATTAGTGTCACGAGCGGGACTAGTGCTCTCTTGGGCTTTGCGTTTTTCCTGGTTTTTATTTTTATATTTATGTAAAAACTATTTTCTAGTAAAAATAGTAGTAAAATACAAATATCTCATATGCGGTTGTGCTTTTTTTTAGGGGAGTAAACCAGGGAAAATCTTCCGACCACTTTGTCGCATTCGGGTTGACGATTGGTAACTGATAATAATCTATACAGAGAGACTAAAGTAATTTCAGGTTTTGGGTATTTTTAATTTTTTGACTTGTATATTTGGACAGGAAGCTTTTTGTTCCATATGGTGAAGAAACACCTGAAATTTTCGACACTTACCGCTAGGCACCCTGCAGCAGCTCAAATAACACATAAAAATAATAATGGTTTTCCTATTTTGTTAAACTGCTTGAAAGTTTCGTTCTGTGCCTTTTCCTCCTTTGTTACTCTGATTAAAAAGAAAGATAACGAAAAGATAATTCATAGACCAAAACTTCAACCAACGACAGGCAGATCAAGGAAGACCAAACAACAAATGTTGTTCAATCACCTCAAGATCTCAACGACAACTACCATAGAAGGATTATAGAAAATGGGTGCAGAAGTGGACTAAAATTATAGTACAATATATGAGTTTGAGGGGTTTCTTTCTCCAATGCTTCAGGAAATACAGTAACAGACTAAGCATGTTAATACTTGGAGAAAGCAGGTTTTTTTCTTTTTGCACCTTTCCTAATAACCATCATCAGGGTTTCGGAATGTGTTTAGCTTATAAAACACTGTTATGACAACAGAACTTTCTAAAGATCTGCAAATTTTATTCGTTGCTTTGAATTATCATAAACAGAATTTATTAGAATTTTTTTCTGCAATATCATTGAAATTTATGTAATAAATAATAAAATAAATTAAAGAAGCGTTGAAAACGGCAAGTATTTTTATTTTGATCAATTGTGTTAATTTAAAGCAATAATTCTCTAATTTTGCTAGTTCTGTTCTTTAGAAAATTTACTTGATCTATTGGAAAGTCAGAATTGGTAAGTTTTAAGTAGTCCGGAAATACTCAAATCTGAATTAAACGAACACCATTTCTGCCTCTGCTTTCGCCCTTTGAATCGTTTCGACCCCGGCAAATTGGAAGCGGCCGATTAAGGTCTCAGGGCCCTAGGAAGGTCTCGGATAATCAGATGCGACAGAACTTGAGAGATTAAGCAGATCGTCTTTGCCAGGCCAAGTTGTAAAATCGAGCATTTCCCGCGAGGCGTGCTTGCGGAACGACGAGCAATTATGATAATCTGCAAGCAAGCTGCCGACTCGATGAATCAGCTGGCACTTACTCCAAATGGTCCTCATTAGTCCGAATCTCCTCTTCCCTCGCACCCCCTGACACCGAAGGAAACTGGCATTTTTCTGCGAACAGTTGGCCCATCTTCCTCCCATCGGTAAATGGGGAATTTATTCTTCTCGCTTCTAATAACTAATTTCGGCCGGGAACAGATGTTGAACAGTTCCTGAATCTCACAAATCAATTTTTACTTACAACGATTGATGAACTATCCAAACCATTGCAACATACACAAGGGTACAATATTTAGTATTGTATGTACAATTTAATTTAGGCAAGTTATTTATTTATGAGTTAATTAGGGGTAAGATATTCGTCAAAATCCGTTATATTTAGTGGTCTGTTGATCAAATTACTTCTTTCAATCAATTAATTGTTTTATGAATGACTTTGGTCGGACCACCAACTCCCCATTTCAACTTACAACCTATCGAGCCGAAAGGATTTAAAAGGAAAAAGATTTAATTAAATTTAATTTAATGTAATTTAAAAATAATTAATTGAAAGAAGTAATTTGGTCAAGGGACCACAAAATATAATGGTTTTAATAAGGAAAATAACTACAACTTCACTAACAGCTCCCCGAGGCCACTTCATATTTCTCCGAGATTCGAATCCTGATTACACGACGTTTGCAAAATGGCAAAAAAGAGGGAAAATTCGAAAGGTTGTAGGTTGAAATGAGGAGTTGGTGACCAAGTGGATCGAAGTCACGATAGCTCAAGTGGTGGAGCAACAGCGTATTTAGCAGAAGGTCGTGGGTTCGAATCCCGCTCGTGGCACCAACTTTTTCATTTCGACCAAAAACCTTACATAAAAGGATTGATTATTTGACTAAATTTTAGGAAGGAAAACCAAATATCGTTTGCAAAATTTATTATTTATACTTTTAGAAAATTATTTTCTGTATTTGCGATGGAACCATTTTGAGCCATGTCATTGTGTTGAGGCATGGAAATTGACAGAGCATTCTTAATAATTTTTTACTATTATAGTTAGTTGAATTTTTCATTAAAGAGAACAATTTTATGTAATCCAATATTAATAATATTCAAATGTAAAACAGTGTCAAAGTTGATATTATTTTATTGTTATTTTTAAGTACTGATTTCAGTGCTAGTACTGAAGCGATGCTGCCCATATCGTTGAAATGATCAAACTGATCTCTCGCAATCATGGTAGATACACCCACAGTGTACAGAAAAAAAGGATCTCGGATCTAACAGGTGTGCAGCTAACATACGAAGTATAAGTCGTACGTACGTTCGCGGTCATATTATGCATTTATAGCTCTCAGGTATGTTTCAGCTGTGCGGCAAATTTCCCCGCTATGTCAAGGCGGTTTTAAATTGGAATTTATCGCTGCGCCCTCTTAAACGCTTCGCCTCCCGTATTTAGCCGTTTGGACCGAAATACAGTTTGAATTTTTTGTCCGCTTGGCTCGCGCGGGGATAGATTTATGTTTGAAGTTCGACGCAGCAGTAAATAACGAAGTATGAGGGGCCGAGCCACAATTATATTTAGTGTTGGTTCCTGTTTGGACAGTGTCCAGGGCCTGTGTGGTCCCTTTCATCTAAACTAGTAACCAGGGCTGGGAGCCATTACATTATTATATTCGGGTAATAGTGGGAAAACATTGGTCACATTTGGAAATAATGGACGGAAAAATCTGAGCCTAAATATTAAAAATTTAGTAAAAAGTCTACCAAAGATACTTTTTTTTGGAAAGTAAAAACAAACAAAAATCCCCCTCTTATCGCCATCATATTTCAACCTCAGATCAACAAGAACAAATATGCCACTGTGTGATATTTAAATTTGTTCATTCTTTCTCCACTGTTTTAGATGAGAAGTGCAATTTTTTTTTTAAAACAAATAAATTAAGTAAAGTGCTTCATCCCAAAGCTCAGATAATGAAAACATTTGGTACCGCTTGAACATGCTTTCCTTCTATTCTTGGCTACTTCTATAACGTAATTAATAATAAATTGCACACACCATCTTTCTCATTTTTCATGAGCATTTTCATTTTTTATTGTGAGATTTTCAACCTGCCATCTGAATATTTCGGTTCATGTCTGTATGACTCTCCTCGCTGTTTTCTTACCATTTCAATACTAGTATTTTTTTAGTTTGTCATGCAAGTTTTCTCTTCATCCACGACTCTCCTAAAAAATAAACGCGGCCTGAAAGATATTTCCTGCTTGTTAAAGCGATTACAGTTCAGTTCCCATGTGATGCAACTTTTTGTGTAGGCTCTAATGTCATTTTATTGTAACACATCATCAATTTTTTTGTAATTATATATTTGTATACACAATCATGACTGACAGAGTCTTTTTGATTGAAGCAAAATTTAACGGAGTTTATAAGAAAAATCTTTCGATCAATTAATTATTCTTTCTATACAAGGTCTTGGTTGATATAAAAAAGTCATGAGCGGGATTCGAACCCACGACCTTCAACTAATCCAATCCGATTACACGGAATTTGAAAATGGCAAAAGAGGGAAAATTCGAAAGGTTGTAGGTTGAGATGGAGAGTTGGCGTCCGAGAGGATCGAAGTCAGGATAGCTCAAGTGGTAGAGCACCGTCGTATTTAGCCGATGTTCGTGGGTTCGAATCCCGCTCATCACATTGACTTTCTTACATCAACCAAGAACTTACATAGAAAAGTAGAAATAATTAATTGATTGAAAGAGGTAACCTGGTCAATTGACTACGGAAACATAAGTTGATTTATGTGTAAAGAAAAAGGAGTATTTTATTTCAACCATTAAAAGTCAACTGTTTAGTTTTTACTTAACAAAACATGTACTATGCTAATACTAAGAGATACACTTTGTTTGAGTTACAGGCTATACTTTTGATTTTTCTGATTGCGTGACGGCACTGAAGATGGAGAGAAGTGGAACTAACATACAAATGCTTGGGGCAGGCTCACTAAAATCGAAAACTACTAATTATTTCTTGTACTATGTTGTAAGCAGTTGAATTATTAAACGGCTTAATTAAAAATTGTACCTTTTTTTAATAACACAATATACAATCTAGTTCCAAGGTGCTCCTGGAAGCACTGAAAAGAGAAAAACGAGGGAAAAGGACAGCGCATGTAGCAACCACTGATGTCCCTATTACGTCAGTCCTTTACCAATTTTAACAGACGAGGATTTGAACATTTAAATAATTTTTAAAAAAATTTTGAATCCGAAAAAACGTTATTTTACGACAACCGTGCCAAATGCTTATGCCAGGTGAAAAAAATGATTAGAAACGAAGGAACTACACCGCGCATACCTCGCATTCTCAACAAGCAATTTGCAATTTAAATTGGTTATCTGTTAGAATTTCACTTATATTCTAGAGTCTTGAATTAAAAAAAAAAAATAATCAGACACGGCCAAACGGCATGATTATCACGCGTTGACCAGAAGAAATCTCACCACTTTGAATTTATTTGGTAAAATTTCAATTCTTTTGTAATATCTTAAAATATACACAAATTCCGTACGCCGAAGGAGAAATTTCAAAATTATGAATTTACTATTTTTGATTATTGAGATATCTTGAGATGCGGTCTGGTGGGGTCGCATCTCACGATATCTCAATAATTATCTATTAAAGGCCACCAATCTCTACACATTACTACTTTTTGTTTTATTCTGTATTGAAACGTAAATACTGTATTAATATTTGAGACATGCAGTTTGGTCATTTACAGTTGTGCCGGTCGGGTACAAATTATGTATTTCGCCATTTGAGTAAGCTGCCAGTTTGTCTTCGTCCTTAAGATTCTTAAAAAAACGGTAAATGACGGAACGCGCCTGGTAAACTAAACCAGTGGGGTTAGGAAGAAGGGGATAACCATAGACGACCTAAATCCTGTTTTATCACCTCACATACTTTATTATACGGATCGTAATAACAGGACAGTACAAGTTTTAACAGCCTGTCTACAAATTAAACATGGATAACAATCAATTAATATTTAAGTAAGATATTGGTATACTCCGACAACACTCCATCGAAAGTCCACATTGAAAATGGCAAAAGAGGGAAGATTCTAACGGTTGTGGGTAAATAAGGAGTTGGTGTCCGTGTGGATCGAAATCACGATAGCTCATCTGGTAAAGTGTATTTAGCCGAAGGTCGAAGGTTCGAATCCCGCTAGTGCCACTGACTTTTCTATCTCAACCAGTACCTTACTTAAAGATTAATTAATTGAAAATAATTTATTTCGAGAACAATTTTTACATGTTTCATTTTACATCTGGACATGTGCAGAACAGATAAAAGATGTCAGAAAATGTACACATCAAAGCAATTTGCAGCACATGTTTTTCACTTGCTAATTATATAATTTTAAGAAAGGTAGCGAGGGTAAATATGTGGCATCATATTGAGAACGCAATCTGGAACCTTCTTTAAATCTATACCATTTTTTTCATTTTTCTACTTTTTTGAAGGAGAACACAAACGAGTAGTATAATTTACAAGTGTATATATACCTTGGAAACTCGCAAATGAACGTATCTCTAGTATCCTTACATTTTCCCACTCCTGGACGGGCAGTTCATTTTCATCCCGTCCTTCTAATTAGGGTTAATGAGATGATTTAAGGCCCAAGGTGCATAACCCGAATTTAATAACAAGTTCCAGGGTTGATTATGATGGATGGCTGAGGGACTTATTTCATTTTAATATTTTTAAAAATATTTCGGTCAAAGTGCGTTAAAAGCAAAATGGCCACGAGATTTTATAAATGCCCAGAGGGTTCACACAGGGCTTAATGAAGCTGTTAATGTCCTGTTAAGGTAAACACTTCTTTCGCTCCGACTGCTGTCTAATGTTTTTATAATAGGGTCCCTTGTGCTCCCCGGGTTGCGTTTTAATTAGATGCCTCCCGTTGATATCATTTGGTATAGTTTCAACCGGGTTCACACGCTTAGGCAAGACGGCGAAATAATCTCCAAGAAAATTTTCACCCATAAATCAAAGCGGGAGCGTGTCTAACGGAAAATTTTTGACAAAAAGGTCACTTTATTTTAAAAAGGCGGTCGTAAAGAATCGGCCGGTAATAATAGCATGCGATTTTCCCCTGCTTTCTTTTCCTGCCTGGAAAAGGAGACAAAAGGAAAAAGGAAAACGGTTGCGTCAGGGATTAGGGTGGTGTAAGGTTGCAGTTTTCCGCAAAGGGCCTCCAGGCCCCAAGGGTGATGGGCCCTCGGCAGGGCGTTGAATGGCCGGCTCTTACAATGGCCGATAATCACATGTGGTAGTTTTTCTAAGGCTTCATGCATGGCGGATCTGTAACCACCTATAAAACGTCCGAAAAATTTCAAATAACTACTCTTACAGTTACTGTACAGTTCCATAACTCTAGTTAATTCCACAACAACGTAGGAAACTGTCAGATTTAAGAAAAAGTAGTCATGAAACCCCTATAGCTACATACACTTTAAATAGTTAAAAAATCTCTAAAAAAGTTATCTGGTCCATGTGATGTTCATTTCGTGGAATCCAATCCAATTGGTTCCCAAAGAAAGGGATTTCTGATTTTTTTAACGTCGGCACGATAAAGAAAACTTATTTCTGAAACCTACATCACACCAAACTGTTCCTTACGATTCCTAAATAATAATTTCTAAAATTAAAATAATCTATGCTAGAAATTATCATATTTAAAAACAAGAAAAGAAAAGAAATAAAACGAAAACCAGCCCAGACTCTAATAAAAAAAAATCACTCTCCACGAACTTTTTAATCCAGCTGCTGATAAAATCTCATAGATTTGGTTATAAAAACAGTAAAATAAGAAATTTTGTGATGAAGAAAGTATTGGGACTGTGCTACACAATAATCACAAAATAACATTCCCTTTGTATTTATAGCCGGTTTAATGTACACAATTTTAAAGATTGGAAGACGATCTATTGATTAGAGTGAATTTGCGGCATTAAAATTTTTTTAGAACAGTTAAATCTGATCATTTTTATATTTTTTAGATAGATTGAATATTTATCCAATAGTTGTAACAGGTTTATACCTAATATTTCAAAAAAACTCTCCACAATGCACACAATTCATCTTCTATCTACGATGGTAATAGGCTACATATATGTATATAATGATATATACATGTTGTATATACAGAATATACAATACGCAATAATGTTATATACATTATATTTTAATTAATTCTAATGTGTATTTTGGTGGGCGATGTGGTGCTATGCCTCTCATCCCTAAACAAAAACGTAAAATTGGGTAATTCTCTTGGAAGACCTGACTCGTAGAAGAAAGAAGGAGAAGCCTTACCCGATAAGAGTAGCCATGCGAGATTGATTTACGGACTTTTAGGCCAAAGTCCTGTTTGTGTTCAGAGTGAGGAGCATAGGAAAGATTGACCAACGAATCACATCTAATTGTAGAGTGTCATCCCTTGGCTCCATATTGAGAGCGAGTAGGAGTGCCACTCGATATGCGTATAATTTTTCACCAGCGTACCTTTGCGTATTGAGTACTTATTAGCGTGAACGGGTAGGGTAGAGGTTTGATGATGGAATATCGAGCCCAGCCGACTTTCAATCAAGTAAGTTTTATGTTATAAGTAGTATGAAGGAATATCTCTGCGGATCTTAGCGAATCGTATGTTTATAGGAAAGAATGTATTTGAGAGTGAGTAGGTTTGGATCTAAAACCAATTACGTTGGGGGCTGAAATGACCTCGGTATTGATGAACCATGAGCCCAACCTCGGCAGCTGAACAATAATTTTGATAAGAGCAAGGTATGACCCCAAACTGTTAACGCCTGTGGTAATTACTGCAAATAACACAAAAGCTGGAACTGCTGGCGAACTTCGGGTCAACACCGTATAAGCGTATATATACATACATGCATGTGCAGATTGCAGTTCATAAAAATCATTAATCATTCATAAATCGTAACTGGGACAGCAAAGTATATAGTTCCAGCTAAATGTACTAGTTCGTGTAAATTATACTAACTTTTCTATTTTTTTTCTATTTTTATTCATTTTTTTTTTTATTCGAATGAACCTGTGGAACATTCCGAAATGAGGTAAAAATAAAATAAACTGCATGTCTGATCTTTGGCGAGTGTATGAGTTTTAACTCACAAAATCTCAACAAGAACCGTATTATAAAACGAATGAAGAAGAAGACAGTGTGAAAACTCATAAATAATGTTATACAAAAAATAATGTAGTAAGTTTGAGTTTTGGTCAACTGATAAAGAGTAAGGTTTTTTGAAGTTAGAGTTAGTTAATAAAAAGCTCTAAGCATGCCTCCTCATAAAATTAGGTATGTAATCATAATCATTGGTTTTATGAAATATATGAAATTTCATGCCGTGGTATCTACCGCAAATGAAATTTGCTTTTTTGAAGAGTCTGGGTTTTTATAGATTTTTTTATTGCTTGGAGAACTTTTTACGATAACACGGTGTAGATAGGAACTGGTTGAAGAAGGTTAGAGGTGACATGAGAGATGGAAGTTTGATGCAGGGGTCGGTGAGGGTGAAGAATGACACAGTTCGAGGCCAGTCTAGCATTAAATCATGGACGTACACGATTTATTTTCCTGTTTACAGTTCTCAAATAATCATAAAATTTGTCTTTTTTTTTATATTTGTTATTTAATGCGAAAACGGGGAGGAGGTCCCATCACTGCAAAAGTAATGAGACACCTTAACTGAAACCGAAGTAACACCCCTTTAATTGCCACCTACGGAAAATAAATTATAAATAATAACCGTAGAGCCACTCATTGTAATAAACTGGAATTTAATTACGAGCCGATAGTAATTAATTCATTAGGGTGTTGTTGAGGGGGTATGAAAACGGGGTGCAAACCGGGCGGGATCTCAATTAAACTCCAGGGGCGGTAATTTGTGACGGTGGACGTCCTCACAAAGCGATTGAAAGCCAATTATGCTAATAGCTCATCCACCTGCTGGACATTTTATCCGATTTTCATCTTCCATAGTTTAATACATAACCATTTGCTAAATGAACTAAACATGACCTTAAAGACACAAAATTGTGTAATTAACTACTCTTAATAAAATGTACCCATTTAGATAACTTACTTAAATTATAATCAGCCACATATTCACGATTATAGTTCGACATTTTTTTGATCAAATTATAAAGATTTGTATTATATTATTTATGGACTTCTTCATATAAAATAATTGTAAAGGACTCGTGAATCTATAATTAATGTTTACCATTATTGTTAATTACTACATTACACAACTTTTCCGATAAACTTTTTTTTAACCCAAGGTCGTATTATACGCCCGGACGAATTTATTATACGAGAAGAATGTAATAACGTGTACGAGAAGTGCTGCTCTCTTGTGCGTCATTATCGAAATTAATATTTCAACTAGTTACGGACAATGCAAGAACAAACACATTAGACTGCACAGTAACAAAATGTATTTCAAAATAGCTAATGAACTATATTTATTGAAATTATACAAAATACAGCAAATAGTTAAAACAATGTGTCGCAATTCCTAGAATATTAAAATACCGATTTTCAGTAACAAGTCATACAAATCCAAATACAAAAAATATACAATCATACGGTCTGTTGGTAATCACCGCTTAAAAATAAGTTCCAGTATGAATGTAGTTTTTAAAGTACATTCAAATGTCTACAGAATATGTATCAGTGAATGATATGAGGAAACGTGCTAGACAAGGATTAATAAAAAAAAAAAAATGATAGAGTAATATTTTAAAATGCCGAGTTTGTCACGTGATCTTGTCTGCTTTAGTAAATATTTTGGATTTAAAAAGTCCATCTTTACTTTATTTTTTTATAATGTTGTACAGACTTTTCGATGTAAACTTAATTATTTTCCCATGATACATTATTTTTGAGGTTTGACTTCTGATTTTACCTAGAATACCGGTTTTGAAAATGTATTAAAGGAAGCAGTTTTTGTGGGAAAAAAAGCCAATCTTTAGGAATTTTCCACACAGGTTAGTGAATTTTTCAAGCCTTTAAATCTGTGCGGCTACGTACGAATGAAAAGCGTATATGATTCGTTATTTAGGAAATTGAACATAGATTTTGAAAAACGACCTCAATTTTTATGACAAATGCAAAGATAACGGAAAAAATCGATGTTTTTGAGAAAGTTTTTTTTTAATGAGAAAAATAAAAATCGTATCTTCTCCATAGGATGGGTTAAAAAAATTGTTTTTTACGGCATTCTCCTCCATTTCCAGGCCGCCATGAACTATTTCATTTTATTTATTTATTTTTATTCTGTTTTTGGCATCTAGCCAAACCACCCTCTATTAAGTTGATCGTAAAATTTCAATGTTCGCCATTAATCTGTGAAAAAAATTTAATTTGATTTTCACATGCAAAAGCCGATATTTTTTTTTTCTTAATATATGAGTTGTTTTTAGATCAATGAACTAATCCGGCCATGTTTTATGGAATGTTTTAGAAAATGCATTCGTAAAGAAATAACCCATTTTTATAGGAATATTTTTAAAAAATTTAAAAATCGTATCGCCAGGTCGGAATAACTTAGAAAACTCCTTTTTGTGGTATCCTCCTTCATTTACACTTTACTATCATTCATTTATTTGTTTATTCACATCTAGCGAACCACTCTGTACAAAATTTATGATAATATTTGATTTTTTGTCACTCATCTCTGAACTATACAAAAACAATAACAACAACTATTTACAAATACATTTACAAAAGTATCCACCATGCAAGGTTTAAAAATTGTATGTTCAATTACAATATATGATTTCTCGGTGAAAATATTACTTACATTAGTTGTTTTTAAATCAATGATTTGATCTTGTAATTTTTGCGTTTGTTTGAATTTTGACGAAAAATGCCTAATTAACGCATATAATCTGTTGGGTTTTTCTCCGACTATCATTATATTCCGTTCACAACCGCTGTGTATTATATTTTACGAATTCAAATTTTTCATAATGATATTTTACCAAATACCCCATGCTTTTGGATGTTTACCTAAAAATAGATAACTTAATAATTTCTCATATATATTTTTTAATTTTTAAAAATCTTCACCTACTTTTCAATTTATCAATTGAGTGGATTCAGTAAGAATTTAACTTTTTCAATATTAAAATTATCGGCCACTTTTGTCTTACGAACACTCTAGATCACGGTGTGGTACAAGAGTGTAAATTTAGTCGATACTGACAAGCTTTAAACCTAACTTAAGGTCATCATCAACAGATAAAAATAACGCGAAATATTATTCAGATACCGTGAGATGCTGTCTAGATAGACACTGTGATAGCGGAGTTTTAAAATTAAAAATGTGTACTTATTATAATTTAAAAAAAATAATAATAATACACTATTTAAAAATAAAATTCAATAAATTTAAAAATTAATAAAAATAAACGTAATCTTATGAATCAAGAATATGAGAAAATATAGTTTCTTTCGTAACTGACTAAAGTTATATTATTAATTATACTTACTATGAAATAGTTCTAAGTATAATGTGTAGAGATTCATGACCGTTAATCGATAATTAGTCAGATATCGTGAGCTGCGGTCTGGTTTGATGTAGGTTCTAGAAAAACATTTTCTTTATCGTGCCAACATTTCGATCTTTTATGGAGATCATCAGTGCCAGTTCACACCAGACCGCATCTCACGATATCTGAATAATTATCGATTAACGGTCACTAATCTCTACATACAACCCGAAATATGTTTACATATTGACATATTTCAGTTTCCACAGGCGATCTCAATTTTCCTTGACGACCGCCATCGGTCCTTAAAACGTTAGAATAGGTTGAGAGCATGTCAGCAGCAACTAAATGTACTTTCTTGTTCAAGACCGTACCTTGATTTAGAGGGTTCGTAACTTCCATTTTGCCTAATTTGTATACAGAGGTTTCATAATCATGCAAACACCGATCAAAATCAAGTTAATGGCAGTGCTTTTTCTGCTGGGTGAATTTAATTTTAAAAAACATATGCTTTACGATTAATTTATCATTTTTCAATTTGTGTGATGTTTGTAGGTATATTTCAATTACTACAATATGTTAAAAAACTATATTTTGGCTGTTGATGTCAAGTAGATTGAATCTTTGTACCTTTTGATATAAGATTATATTCTAGTTTTTAGAAGAGTTAGTTCTTTCTTAAAAAATGAAGAACGAATAATTGAGTTCGCTAGATACGTAATTTATATAAAATATTTTTTACGTTCGTGTGTGTAAATATTTTTTTATATGTACGTACTTCCATGGTTCTCTATGTACATAAATGGTCTTTCACCGAAGTATTCCGAGATAAAGGGAGGACGTGTGGCTGTTAGGGCCGTAAATCTCTAAACCGGGGGTCAACCCTGTTTCATCAACACTACACACGGGCACTATGTCATCCTTGGTTGTCACCTTGCTGTGTAAACAATGCAATCCCCTAAAGCACACTTCCGCCTGTTTTACCGCTATTTGATTGCTTCGAGCACCTGTTTAAGCTGTGGAAATTATATCTTGTTAACGGACGAGTAAAGGGCCCCCGCGGGTTAAAATAAAGTCCAGGTGGGAATAATGAGTTAATAAAAACTTACCAGAACACATCTGCTGAAACTCTGAAACCGAAGGTTTCTTGTCGACTGAACTCCCGAGAGACCAGGAGGGCCGAAGGCCTCCTGATTTACCTGTCGGTTTTATTGCAATGTTTTCACAACAAACCCCTTTTGGTGGAAATTTACATCCTACGCCCTTGTAGTACCCTTTATGCACCGGACAGGTAATAATTTAAATAGGGCCGAAAGGGAAGGTCGAGGACAATAGGCGAATTTCCCTTTTAGGGTCAATCCCTGATTGACCGTGTCACCTGGTTCGCAGAAAACGGAAAGTGAATTTGCAAGGGTTGACGACCAAGCTTTTGTCTTCCGAGTAATACCTGTTGTAAACAAATTCTACTTTCGTTCTACCCCTTCGATTTGAAAAACGGACGACGAACTCGAAAACAATTGGTTTTGTTTGCTGAAACGATATAACCCCCTCATTCGTGTCCATTTTCACTTTCAACGTCCAAACAATGAATGTGCAGGTGTTTAAATAAGGGAAACGCATATTTTTATTTTTCGCTTTCAGACGATTTGACGTGTTCTTCTAGTTTACACTGGTAATTCTCTTTGGAATACGTTAGAATCGTTCGAAATGATAAATGATGGAGTTAGTGTGGTGTTCAATCCTCTTTAAAAAGATAGTTCCTACTCACAAAGTTGTTTTGCACGACCGGATTTCGAGCCTTTTATCCCCTCATCAGGTTGAAGGACATCTACAACTGATGATGAGCTAAAAGGCTCGAAATCCGGATCATTGCAAAACAACTTTGTGAGTAGGAATTATCTTTTTAAAATGAATCTTTAGAATCGTTCTTTCACTAACTTAACATTTCCAAAACAAATCCGTGACAATGTACAGTTGTACTTGCAGGAAACTAATCACTACAAACAGCATAATTTTCTACAAATATTACGGTTAAATTCAGAAAAAAATTCTAAAAGACTAAACCTGGGGGATTAATTAGACCAAAATTAATTTTTAAAAATGGTTACTTAATTGATAATTAAAAGAATGATTAATTAAATCAACAAAATAGATGGTTTTAAACAGAATTTGTTGATTTGTACTAATTATTGGAAAAAATACTGAAGAAAAGGAGGAATATATTTACTTCAAGAATTTCTTAAAAACGTTGTAAAAGTTTACAAAAGTTTCATATTCCACATCAGAAACAATCCACCGCAAATGGAAGCAAAAAATTGTATCTTAATATTGTGCAATATCCATGTAAAAGATATGAGCAGGAGATAGAGGAAGGGAGTGAGTGAGAGATTGAAAAAGAGAGAGTATGCGAGCGAACGAGAGTGCGAGAGAGAGGAGAGAAAGAAAGAGAAAGTGAGCTGGAGTGAGAGATAAAGATAGAGAGGGAAAGAGCGATTGACAATGGGATTGAAGAAGAAAAAAGTGAGACTAAATATATTTCACAGATTTATTAAACAACTTAAAAAAAAATGATAATTGAATTTACGTAGCAATAAATAAATGTTTCTATGTTTACAATGATTAATATAAAAAATTATATATAAATAAAGCAAGGGGTTTTGTTATGAAAGTTTATTAACCACAGAGGAAAGTGGGATTACGATTTTATAGTAAAAGGTTTTGTCAGTGTGTGTGTGTGAGTGAGTGAGTGAGTGAGAGAGAGAGAGAGAGAGAGAGAGAGAGAGAGAGAGAGAG
>CM077107.1:8249033-8267650 GCA_039619505.1 Cimex hemipterus | reverse complement strand
CTCTCTCTCTCTCTCTCTCTCTCTCTCTCTCTCTCTCTCTCTTTCTATCTATCTATCTATCTATCTTATACTAATACACCTACTAATCTTTATATTTCCTATATTGATCCTTTTATCTTTGTATATCTGTGCCTATTCTCGCCCCTTTTTTTAAAATTTTCATTATATTTATAATAATTTAGTCATGTAGACCAGGTAGAGTGATCATAATTGTAACCTATAACATGTAAAGTCACAAAATAATAAATATCATTCAACCTAAAAATAAATTTAATTAGTTTTTAATTTATTTTAAAAAATTGTAACGCCTAAAACTAATTGGGCCACTATTTTTTTACACTCCCCTTCAAATTGATAATTTTGATTTTCATATGCATCTGTACTTTCTGTTTCAGCAATCACTAGAAATTCACGTTTAAGCAATTTTTCCATGCCATTAATTTATTCATTTCAAAAATTTCAACATTTCCTGAAAACCAATTTATTCTATTTCAACTAATCTTTTTTTGTTTTATAATCTTACCGACCAATATGTAATACTTTATTGTAATGCGAAAGTATTATATCTCCGCTCCTAAATTTTTTTTAAACAAATCGCTCTTTGCAAATTTTTTCATTTTCGGAAAAAAATTATCCGGGTTCCCTCAGACCCAGTTCAAATATGAATAAATTTTAAATTTTAAGTGATTTTTTGGTGAAAACAATGGCGCAATCGGATTTAAACTCCGCTACTGTCGGTTTCTTTGATAGAACTGGCGTGAGAAATTAAATAATAATATAATAAAACAAAGAGAAACAATAAAATAAAAGAAGGTTGAAAAAAAGAAAAAAAAATTGCCTTGCTGTTTGCATTCTGTCGTTGTTTGTCAAACTTGTATTATGAGAGCAAACCTTAATTCCTGCAAGTAAATAAATTTTACAATAGTACCTATTCATTCATTCAGTATTCCATTCAAGATAAATCGATTCACATTTTTCCGATAAACAGCGATTTGATATGTACGACTACGGTATTGATAGTGGTGGTAATTGAAAAATTGTGTTGAAATTTCTTGATCGTCTCAGAGTAAACCACAAAACGTTTGTTTATGCGTGCTGCTGGCAATATGACGAGGTACGAATCGCTTGCTGTTCCATCACGAAGAAACCGGCAGCGAAATTTCAATGAAGACTTCTTAATTAGATGTTCCTTTGCAACTTAGACAAAGACTGATTCCCCAGCCCTGCACACAATTCTTTGCAGCTGAGACGTTATTTGAATCGGCACTTCTGGGAAAGGTGGATAGGACCTCATGCCCTATCTGTTGGCCTCCTCCGTCACCCGATTTAACCCCACTTGACTATTTTCATGGCCATTCAAAAAGCGGTCCCTACGCCAATCATAACCAAGAAACTACAGATGAAGAACTGCTGCAAACAAATGCAGAATGAAATTGATCAAAGAATAGAAAATGCCTGGGTGCGTCGGTGGCCGCAAGGTTCAGTCTTTGACAAAGCGCTCATCACTGTAAGGTAAAGGACCCGGGTTCGAACCCTACACACTTACAAATGGGCTTTTTTTCAAAAACACCGGTACCCTGAGGGTATATACGACCTCTGCTGTTGCGAACCCCCCCCCCAAAAAAAAAATGCTTGTCAATCCATTTCCATCTCACCTGACTTTATCGCTCTGAGGACCGGTGAAGCGTTGTTAACAGCTAATATTTACATCTTTACGCAAAACAGGCAGTTCAAACATGAAATTTGATTAGTAAATAGCAAACCAGACGACTGGTTTTTCTTTTTGTGCCTTAGCTTTGTCATTTTGTACCAATTTAAATCCGATTGGGCCGTTGTTTTCACAAAAAAATCACATAAAATTGAAAATGTATTCATTAAAATATTTGTTATAATGTAATTGTTGTATGTTACAATGTACTCAATGTTTACTTTAGTGAAGAGCAAATTAGTGGAATCGACAACGAAACAGGAAATGCGTGTTTTCAAATTTTTTGCCAAAACTTTCCCATTTTTGGCCAATTTAAAATCCGATTTCACCATTGTTTTAAGCGTAAAAAATATTTTTAAATGATGTGCCAGAATGTATAGGGTCTTATTTGAGGTACCCGTTATAATTTTTCTCCAAAAAAAGGTAAAAATTTGAAACTAGACTAAATAATATTAAACACGTATATTTTTTATGGCGTCATTGGTTCAAGATAGATTTAGCGGGACCATTTAAAAAAGGCACCCAGTATATTTGTAATCTGTACATATTGGGTTGTCCGGAAAATAATGCAGGATTTTGGTATTAAACAAAAAAAAAGAAACTAGTTACTTTAAAGCAATGTTCTTTAATCAAAATAATTTCCCATACTCTCAATACATTTCTCCCAACGTGTTGGTAACTTATTAATTCCGTCTGAGTAGAATTCAGAATTTTTAGAATTGATAAAGTCAATAAATGCATTTTCCAGTTCCGTTTGATTTTTGAATATTATGTGTTGTAAGTAGTGGTCCAGGTGTCTAAAAAAATGGTAGTCAGTAGGCGAGAGGTCCGGAGAGTAGGGTGGGTGAGGCAAAGTTTCATAGCCAAGCTCCAATAATTTTTGTGACGTTACACGTGACACATGTGGTCGAGCGTTGTCATGCAACAAAATGGGCCCTTTCCGATTTCACTTTTCCAATCGCCTTGAGGTGGTGAGCGACGGTCGTTTTACTGACTTTGAGTTGCTCTGCAAGTTCTCGAACAGTTGTTTTGGGGTTTTCTTCCACCACTGATCGCAGAACATCATCATTAAGAGAGGAAGGCCTTCCACGACCTTCTTCATCTTCAAGGCTGAAATCTCCCTCCCGAAATTTTTTAAACCACCTTTGCACAGTGCACTCATTAACACAACCCTCGCCCCAGACTTGGTTAATGTTTCTAGCCGTTTGGGCTCCGCTTCGGCCGAGTTTAAACTCGTAAAAGAAAATCGTACGAAATTCTCGCTTTGACATTATAAGGATGACTGAATTATTTCCAAGTAGCGGAATGCTACAGAGGTAAACAAACAATATCATTTGGAAGAGGATTAATAAGTGTTGACATTCATACAAATGAGTAATCCTGTAAACGTAAACAGAATATTTTATATAGATTTTTTTTAATGAAAACTTAAAATCCTGCATTATTTTCCGGACAACCCAATATAATGTAGATGTAGATGATATGGTTGGAGGGTGCACTATTCTGCTCTTGTATCCCCAGTGCTCTGCCTAAAGCACACCGGTGGCTCCTATTTCTTCAAGAAACTTGATTAGTAGGGTCGGTTTCAATGGTTGGAGCTCTTCTATGGTCACATTATACATTCCAAAACATTTCCTCCTGCGAGCCAGTGTGGCTCCGCAGTTTGTCAGTAAATGTGTTGCTGTTTCTTCTGCAGAAACAGAAGAAACACTCCTCTGCTTGTGCCATCTTTGATTATTCCTGTTTTGTGTAAGTGTCCGTTTAATTTGCAATGTTCTGTTAAGAATCCTATTAGGATTCGCAGTTTGTCCTTTCTTCCCTTGACACATTCTGTAATTTCTTTTCTACCGAAATTGGTTAGAAGATTCTTGAATTGTCTGTGTCCAATGAGTTTATTTCAAAATTCCCTAATTTTTTTTGTCCTTCTGACTGAGACACGTTAATAATGTGGGTTCCTATGCCACAGAAGGGTCAGGTCCTATGAGCAGTGTAGCAAGCAAGCTTTCCTTGCAAGGGTGTCCTCTTTCTCGTTGCCTTCTACTCACTGCCATGTCTCCTGGGACCCAGTGGAGGCTGACTTTATGCTGCATATCTAATATGTTTAGTTTGGTTTTGCAGTTCAGGCACCATCCTTGAACTAATGATATTTAAGCTTTGTGCTTTGATGTCTGCTTGGCTGTCTGACATCATAGCTACATTCTTGTACCCTTTACTTAAGTTTAGTTGGGTACATCTCTCGATTGCATGAATCTCAGCTTGGTAGCTACTTATTACTTACTTACTAAGTAAGTGATAATTTTTTCCCGATCACCCCACATATACACTGCACTCGTAGAGAATAGTTCGTCCACTAAAGGAATCTGTTGATCATCGTGAATTGTACGTTTTCTCTGGCACCGTAAAGTTTCGAAAATTTGTCTGAGGACTTTAGATTGTAAGAGTTGGTTGTCCTCGATATTCGATTGGTCATAGGACTCGTCAGGTCTTCTCTGTATGTTCATCAGGGTCCCAGCAACGTCTTGTACAGATTAATTCACCATTTTCGTGGTCCGCTCGACCAATTAATGTCAATTAATTAAGGTTTTTAGTTGAGATGAAAAATGGCAAAAGGAGGGAAAACTGGGGGGTTGAGATGAGGAGTTGATGTCCGAGTGGATCGAGGTCACGATAGCTCAGGTGGTAGAGCAGCGGCGTATCTAGCCGAAGGTGGTGGGTTCGAATCCCTCTCGTGCCATTAACTTTTTTTATCTCAATAAAAACCTTAATTAATCGTCTTGTACAGAATTAATTGAGTTGTACCAATCAAAGCAGGCTGCCGAATGTCGTTTGGTTCTGTCTGTCGGTCTGTCTGCTGAGCAGTTATGTGATGAGTTTCTAATAAGAGGACGAACCGCTTCGTGGATCAAGGATTTGGACGTCACTTTTTTTTTACTTATTTTACAGTCCAAAATATCTGATATATATCTGCTACAACTTGTGGTTAAGACCTGGTTTCGCCCAAAAAATTTGAGAGTTGAAATTTTACGCATTTTTTATACTGCTAAAAACAACTCTGTCAATGTATCTTTTAACAGCGTTTTTCATGCACATTGCAATAAAAATGTAGTAAAATATAAAAAACTTTATATCCCACTTCGTACTTGCAATAAAAAGTTAATAAAAGATATTTTAATTGAGAATATAGGAATGTCTGGTGATTAGTGACCGTCAGTTGATAATTATTCAGAAATCGTGAGATGTGGTATGAACCCCATCTCCAGACCGCATTTCACGATTTCTGAATAATCCTTGAGAATGTTATTATATTAATAAGAGACAGAGACTTCATTTATAACTTTCAAAAAATTATTTGACGTTCTGCTAAAGCTCGACATCTCATGGGAACAGATTCATTCTGACCAAAAGCGTTGTGGTTTAAATTGTTCAAACAAATATAAAAAAATTCATTTTTTTATCCTGAAATGGCCGCTGATTCTTTTAAGTTCAAGAGCCGTTATATATTTACGTATGTAAATAAGTATGAAATGTCCTTTGTCAAGAAAAATTATTTATTCCTGATAACGTTTCACATTTTAGCATTTGTTTTATCTCTCTTTCCATACACTGCCAGGATTTTGTTCTTGTGTTGTAGGACGATATACAAGATAATTAGAATATCTCTCGTTCCCGAGAACACCTCCTTGGCCTTAGGTTGCATCTGTCCCCCGTTTTAGTCGTCCTCCGCCTCCCATCACCAAGATCCCCTTTCCCAACCCCGGCAGCGGAGGACATTGATTAATGACCGGTTCCTGGACAGTTGGCCCCTTTCCGGATAGCAGCCGGGCCCCTATCGCGAACGGCGGAGAGCAGAGTAAAAGGGACGATATCGATTCAAGGAACGGCGAAAAACTCTTCACTTTCTTAACCTTACTCTGAACAGTGTGATTAATCTTTATTTTTAATGTTTACAAAGCAATAATTACTCAAATATTTTGTACATTTTTAAAAGCAATTCACCCCACCCCCATTGAAATAAGCCTAATTATTTTAAAATAAAAACGAGATCGGGTATAAAAATGAAGTTGGACGAAATTCGTACTAATAAACAAATAAAAATCTATGGAATAGATTGACAAAATATTGATTTTATTTTAAAAAACTAACTAATCTCCGACAAATGAGAGACAAATGCATTGAGAATCAGCCAAAACTCACAGGACTACCTAACGCCCTGTTTAGAAATGTGTAGAGATTAGTGACCGTTAATAGATAATTATTCAGATATCGTGAAATGCGGTTGAGGTAAAAAAAGTCACAAGCAGAATTCGAATTCGGAATTCGTGGTAGAGCCGAAGATCGTGGGTTCGAATCCCGTTCGTGCCGTTGACTTTTTTAATTTCAACTAAAAACCTTAATTAATTGCAAACAACTTAATGTTTGTTTTTGCGTATTATTTTTTTAGGGGGGGGGGGAGGTTTGAGTGAAAAAAGAGCCAGGGGTGACGTGGGAAATCGAACCCATGACCGAGGGTCTACGAGCGCAGAGTTGAACACGCTGACCACTTGACTACCGCGGTCCCCAAATGGTGTCTTAATATTAAAAAAAATCCGACTGTCCAAGTAACATTCGTAAGAAAGAATCAATGTTGGTTGGAATAAAAAAACAAAAATTTAACTCATTCAAATTTCATTTGGTTAACAACAGTTATTTACAAATAAGCAGCTGTGTAAGGAGAAACGTAGGAGGCAGCATAGCTAGGAGCGTAGTATGGCGAAGCTGCAGCAAAGTACGGTGATGTATAGTATGGTGACGCGACATACGGAGCGCTAACATAGGGCGCAGCGTACGGCGAAGCATAGTAGGAAGCGAGAAGGGCACGTTTGTCCCTTGGTTGTTCGCCGCTGGCTGCGAGAACCAAAGCGAAAAGAACGACCTGAAAAAATATACGGTTCAATACAGCTCGTGAACTGTAGAGAATTGCACACTTACTGCAAGGAATTTCATGTTTGATGTAGCCTGTTTTTAAGACTGATGCCTGCTGAAGAACCGCCTCGTTCTTTTATACCCACTCGGCGCGAAATCTGATTTGTATTCCAGAGCGGCCGAGGGTCGCCTTCGCCGCCAAATATTCACTCTCTTTGTCAATAATATTACGAAAGCATTTCGTAGTGAGCACAAGGTGATTAGTATTATTTCATATTATACAGTACATAACACGTCCGACAACAATTTTTTGACTCCTGCATGACTAATACTTGGTTTGACCTTGCTGTATACATATATAATACATATATAACTTGGCTTTTTAATTGAGCAATTATGCAAAAATCTGCGCGAAGCGCAATAAGTTACATAGATAAAATATGTAGAGATATAATAAGAAAGAAGGGGCATCGGTGGCCGCATCGGTTTAGGTCCCGGGTTCGAATCCAGCGGCCCTGCAACATACAACACGACATACATAGGGTTCATATAGCCTCTGCTGTTTATATCCAGTTCGCATTTCATAACTTTAGTATAAATAATTTTATTAACATCCACACCTTATTTATTTATATATTATATTTATAGCGCCAATCGCTTCATAACAAAGGACATTTGAACTGCCAAACAAGGAAATTATAAATAATAAAATTAGAACAGGAGAAGACTCATTTTGCAAAAGAAGGGAAAGAGGCAACAGATTAAGAAGCAAAGGTAGCAATGAATACAGAATTTGTCCTGAAATTTTGTTGGACGCCTCCTGGAGTACTAACTCGGATGGACGCACTGAACCGTTGGACTACTAATCGGATCAAAAAAAGATTAAAGCCTGATAATACAAATTTTGAATGGGGTCGGAAAGGCAAAATCACATCGGTATCGATTTCATGCGACAAAAGATCCAATATGAAAATGCCAATCGGAAGAAACATGGAATGATATACTTTTTGAATATGACCTCCTCATTAATTTAGTTAAATATGTGTAGTCATGAAAATGAATAAATTGCCTTAGGTAGCAAGAAAATAAAAATTACTCATTATGTGAGGTGTATATGCATTACTTGTTACTAATGTGACATTAGTGACCCTTAATCGATAATTATTCAGATATCGTGAGAGGTTTCAGAAAAACATTTTCTTTATCGCGCCAACGTTTCGATCTTTATGGAAATCATTTTCAGGGCCTGGGCTTTACAAACATTGTTTACATTTAACAAATACATTGTGGAAAAGTGAAAAGTTTTCGGAAAACTCTTCCCCGGAATTTTGTGATTAGTAAAGATATCATTGTCCCTCTTAGTAGTAAATGTATTTATCTATTTATTTATCAATCCAATTAGTCCAAATGGGAGAAGACCATAAGGTAGGCCAGTCATAATTCATTACTATTACAACTAAGTAAACAACTCAATTAATTCTGTACAAGACGATTAATTATGGTTTTTAGTTGAGATGAAAAAAGTCAGTGTCACGAGCGGGATTCGAACCCACGACCTCCGGCTAGATACGCCGCTGCTCTTCCGCTTTAGCTATCGTGACTTCGACCCACTCGGACACTAACTTCCCATCTCAACCCCACCTTTTGAATTTTCCCTCCTTTTTATTATTTTTCATTTCTCGCCGAGATCAAATAGATTAAAGGAGATTTGAAAATTGGCAGAAAGGGGGAAAATTCAAAAAATGGGGATGAGATGGAAGTTAGTGCCCGAGTGTCGTTTTAGCCATTTCAGCCATATATTCCGATAACGACGTCTTAAAAATCGGAAAAATTTTATGTGTAAAACATCTATCAATTTAAATTCAAACGAAAATTTATATTTAGTGGTCTCTAGAGTTTCTAAACCAAAATTTGTGTACAATAAAGTGACTGCTTGAATAATATTTTGGTTTTTAGAAATTGTTCAGTGATTGATAAACTTTGATAGCTTTTACTATATTTCTGTTTCGATCTACTTAAAAATGCTGCAAAATGATAAATTCATAATTGATTCGAGCAAGAAGGACGAGAAAATAATAACATTAAAACAATTCAACTTTCAAGTTTTTTGTGAACCAGGGCCTTCACAAGAAGTGGCGGATAAGGGTTCAATATTTTGAGGTTAACATAATTTTTCAAACATTTATAAATTTTTCTTTTGAAAACTCCTAGACTGGAACTCCAAATGGATCACAAGTTTTAAACTTATAAGTTGAGGGGTGTCAGTTGCCGCAATGGTTTAGGCGCTACCAAGGCGCTCATCAGTGTAAGGTAAGGATCTTGGTTTCATATCCATTGACCATGTGAACTCAACATACTTTTCAATACCACTGTATAAAGAAAGAAAAAATTTATTAAAAGACCAGGTATTATTAAAACAATTAGGCATAGATCAGGGTTACGGGCTTAAAACAAAGCAGAGAAAGAACTTCAAGGGTATCAAAAAACTGTTCAAATGCATCCATACAAAAATCATAAAAGCATCAGTCGGTCATAATCCAATGATTCTAAATTCAAAATCTTAATTGCTGCATGATCAAAAACTGCATGTTTAAAAAACATAATTTTTATTCATTCCAGGTAAGCAGTATGACTAGGGTCCTTTACAAGAAAGCGAACTAGCACCCTCCAGAACTCTCCTGACAAAGGACTAAGGACTTTTACAGAATTTTAATTGCAAAGATGAAGTGAAATCAGATATCACTCTCTTTAAAAATAGAAAATACCTATATGCTCTATTGATGAAGAAGGAATAGTAGTTCCAAATTGTTTTTAATGTCAACACTCAGATCTAGAAATGAATCAACCTCCTTAAGAGGAGTAAGACAAAAGATATAATTAAAAAAAAAAAAAAAAACTTCTTAAATGAGAAACAAATTTAATACCATTTACCAAGACCGTGTTATGAGTTCACCAATTGTAGAAAGCAGATGTACTTCTGCAATAGTATAAAATCATTAGATATCGAGAGCTTTTAAATTTTAAGAACATCAGATAACAAAAAAAAACCTTCAAAATTTAATAAAACTGACCACATCATTCAGATATTAAACAATCAGTCAAACAGTCCAGAATGTATGCCTTGCAGATCACCAGATCCAATTTAAACCTCATTTGTGGTTGAGGGAAGGCAGCTGATACAAAAGGATCTTCCTACTGGAAAATAAAGAAATCCACTCAAAAGTGGCTCACCGACATCAGCCATGTGCAATTTTTGAACCAAAAATAAGGCCCACAGCATCAAAGGCTTTGGATAAATTAGCATAAACAGAATGACCCCTTTCAAATTCAGAGTTTAAAATCCTTATAAAAGCACAGATTATTGGTAGCGGATCACAATTTGAAAAAAACCATGTTGATTGAAAGGCAAACATTCGTAAAGGCATCGGACTATCATTAAACTATAGAATCAAACTAAACTTATCAATAATTGGCAATAGGCCTATAATTCTATAATGTGATTTAAACCACTTCTTATAAACTGGGGTAAAATAAGAGCACATCCAATTTTCAGGAAAAGTCCTTGCAATAAGGGATAGGTAAAACAAGTGAACCAATCTATGAAGAAAAAAATCTGCGATACCGAAGGATTAAGTTTTAGAATTACGAGCTGTAAGAACACTACTGTCAGAAGAATCAATATTGTTTTCAAATTAAGGCAATGATGAACTTCAAATCAACTCTGTTTGAAAATATGCTCTAAATGTTTTCACTCACAACAAACTAGTTGATTTCATATACACAGACATTCGTCGATTTTATCAAAATGAAAAATTTTAGCTATCAATGGCTTCACGGTTTGAAGGTTATCTGTATGGACTGCATTATCAAGTAAAAATTAACGATGGTTTGCCTACATTTATAAAAGTAAAATCTGGAGTACCACAGGGATCTTACTCGGGTCCCTTATTATTTCTCATCTTTATTTATGATATTGCCTAGGTTTTTTCTCATAATATTAACTTTTACTTGTAACCGTGAATTTTTTGAATATGTAAACAATATAACTAATAAATATTAATCCATTTATGTTTTAGTGACCATGTTATGCCTTTCAATTATTTTTTTCATGTAAGGTCTTGATTGGGATAAAAAGAATAATTAATTGAAAGAAAGAACTTTTGTAATAACAAATATATCTTATTCCATAATCTGTTTTGGGTATGCTATTTTTGCCGGATTGTCTTTCAAAAAATATCTATGTGCCAAACGTGATAGAGTGCAAAATTCCCTTCCATTTATTATCTGGTACGAACGTTTATATTTAATTTTAAATTTACTTCCATTAGAAGAGAATGTACCGATTTCATTCTCAATAGAAAATTTGAGCCATCAATTGGTCAGCTTAAATTCCCCCAATTTTAATAATCTCAACACTCTAATTCTCCTCCCGCTTCAGTACAAACTCAAAATTATAATGACATACTCATGGGATTTTCGCTTTATTTGTTCTATACAGTTTTCCCTGCACACGAAAGCCCTACAATGCGAGATCTGGTGTGTCGAAAGAAGAAACGACAAACAGCATGGAACATACCCAGAATATAATCGAGCTCAGTGCCAATTGGGAGATTTTTCTGTGTGGTCTAAAGGCTGCAATTTGGTCATTTACTATTATTTTGAACCACTGTCTTCATTCTGTTGATCTGTCCAAAGTGTTCTGTTAATTTCTGGGTCTGTCATAAAGCCACAATATATCTGTGGATAGGTAAGCAGCAAAGATAGGTAGAACAAAATTGTCGGAAATAAATGGAAAATATATATATTAAACTTTTAAAGAAATAAAAATTACTAATTGACTTAAATACTGACAGATTTTCATACAGAAATGTAATATTATTAATACACATCAATTGTTTTCAAACTAAGTTTTACTGTTGTGAATAATTTTATCAAATAATTTTGAATAAATCAATAAAGAATTTAATGGCAACTTAATTTAAAAGGTTGAAAACATTTTGTTTTCTAATTATCAATTTATTTTTTGTAGTTTTATGTGAAACAAAATGTTGTTGGATGTTCCTAATGTTATGTTTTATTGTTTTTATGTTGTTTTATCAACTAACATCCTTGGATGCATTGCTGTTGATAATATTGACATATACTCTCAGAAAATGATCCCAAGTTGAGACAGAATTGGTCGTCCATCCATTTAACATTCATAATGTTTGCAATAGTTTTCATGCTGACGGCTTTTCACTGGGCATTTGTACTCTTCGACAGTATTTCTTCTAACTAATGCAACAAAAAAAAATCCCTTGGATAGAAGATTTTATTTTGTGATAGGTCTTTTCTTTCTTTTCTTTTTTTTCTTCTTTGAGACTCCTAAAAAGTAATTCACTATTTTGTTGTATGTGACCCTTCGATCGACTTTTCTGGTTCTCCGCGAACGGCTGAAATCATGAATAGAATTATTTCAATGAATTTTCTCTGTTTTATAAATTAAAATTTTAATCATTCTGTTCTTGAAGAATTTATAGTATATTTCAATCTCAAACAGTACAAAATAGTCAACCAATCAGCATACATGTATGGTCAGACATACAAAAAGTAAAATTCTGTTGTATTTCATAATTTTGTTTAAATAGGTTATAACAACTAGGTTAAAAATATATAAAAACATTACTTTTTAGATGTAATTACAAAAATTACCAAAACATATATAAATAACAAAGATAAATAACACAAATACATCTTGAAATGTTACTTACAAACACAGATTTGTATGATAAAAGTTCCTAAAGGACAAAGATAACCGCACTGGGTTCAACATGTGTTCACTGACTTGCAGAGCAATAACCTATCAACTTTGATCATCACTTCAAGCATACATAAGCTTTATTTTATTGATAATAAATAGTTTGTGATGACCACCAATAATGTACTTAATAAATTGTAAGCAAGATGCAATGAAGTATGAATTTTGGTTTCACAAACTGATCTGTGAATTATCACAATTCTTAAGTAAAATAATAAATTTAAGCTGTGCTGAAATATTTTTCCATTGATAACTTATATGCTTTATAACCAGGCCAAAACTGCTTCATTCATCTTAAAATCGTACATTGTTTTCTATCCAAGTAATTTGTAAAAATCCCATAATTTTTTATAGTCTAATTTGACAATTGAGTCTTACTGCTTAATACGGTTATCTTTTCTTTACATTTAACTGATAAACAGTTTTACGATCAGTTTCAAAGGGTATCAAGTCTCCAGTGGAGCCTCATCTGACTTCCAAATATACAATCCAAGATTCGCATGCAATTTCAAAAAAGTTATTTACATGTCAGCGATGATTTCCTTTCTTTTGGTACGCTCATAAGGAACGATATTAGTCCAAACTAGAATCACTGTTGCACAAGCTAAACCAGCACAAGGCCTTAATAACATATTAATCCGAAGTTAAATAAGCCAATTCTGAATTTAGGGAATCACTTTACAGGAAGCCAAGAAATTAAATTCTATTTTTATTGAAACATTTTTCTGTTTTTCTTTGTAATTTTTATAACTTTAACATATGTTTAGCACACCAATTATTTCTAAATAAAACATTGCTGGTTATTTACACTTTTCCCCCTCTAATATCTTATATATTGTTTTATTTATTTTTCAATATTAATTATTCATGGTATTATATTGGAAGAGATAAAGATGCAAATTGACAAATCTTTTTAGATGAATTATTTCTAGAGTTGTAAGTTTTAAATTTCTAAAGTCAAACATGAAAATCAAAAATTAATTTGCTTATGAAGAACTTTATTCATTTTTTTGTTATTGTTATCAAATTTGCAATGCTTCATGGGTTGGACATTTTTGTTTCATCATTCCATCTCACAGATTGCTCATATTCAAATCATCTTATATGAAATTGTTCTTCATCCAACCGTACAATATTGAAATTTACTGAAGAAATAATGGCCGCTCACTAAAAGAACTCATGAGTAATGTGGCCTTGCTGGTTCACTTCAGAGTAGACGCCAATTATTTTTGCGAAAGAGGACGCATTCAATGTGACAATTTGCGCACTGTCGGAGCAGCAAATGGAATACTCCTGGCTGCATATACTAATCACCTACCCACCATCAGATATTGGAAATTTAAAAAAAATTGTCATGTCTGAGGAATCCATAGAGACATGCTGGGTCATGTTAGGACAAGACCTTGCGATGTATGCCCAATGCATCCCATGACAAATAAAGGGAAATGGATGGGTTTGAAACACTCCATTTATTTTTTGTTATTATTAAGGTGGCTCTGGACTTGCAAGATGCGCTGCATACACAAAACAGTAACAGGAGCTGCAGCAATGAGCTTCACGATTGGTAGTAAGTAACAAACTGGTTTCACAAACCCCCCACATGTTTGTGCTATTTGGCGAATGCTCGAGCATTTCGAAACTTGGCAAATCTTCAGCAGTAATCGGCTTTCAGCGAGTATCACATCTCTGGTGCCACCTTTAGGCAACTAAATGTGTAACCAATGCCGCTTCAGTCTTTGCCAACAACTGGTGGGTAATGTTGACGATGACAATTCACGGATTAAGGGGAACTCTTAACAGTTTCATACAGTACAAGTTCATATGTCTATGTCGGGATAACAGGGCGGTGTATATATTTTTTATTTTTATTTATTTATTTATTTTTAAAATTTTTTTTAAAAGTAAGTTTGCATTGCCTGTCAGGCAGTCTTTTTAGCATTGTATTATCTTTCTTTTCAAAAATTGAACAACATATCATTATTACACATTATACATATCGTTTCTATTATATTACACTTGTTATTTTAGTTTTTGACAAATAAATGAAAAAATAAATAAATTTTTTCTTATTATGTAGTCATACCCATAGCAAAATATTACCCAAATAATTTTTTTTTAAATCCATCCAAATTTTTGATTACAACATGTAGTTTGAGCATACATAGCTATATTTACAACTGTTTACATAATTAGCCATGGAATAGCATAATATTATAATTAGCTTTATTAATTTAACTTCATTGTCTACTCCTCAACAGAAAGGAGGTCAGTGGGGAGGGGGGGCATTTCCTCCAGAGATGCGCTATGAGATTGCAGGGACAGGTTATGTCACAAAGGCTTGGGCATGACTATTGTAGTGTTGGGAAAGTTATCGTGGAAATGATAAATTTTGATGGAATTTGGAAGGAAGGAAGGAGGTTTTGGATAAATGGAATATTAAGGTTGTTGTGGAGGGCAATTGTGGGGACATAATACGGAACATTTATAATTGATTTGGGAGGGTAACCGAAGGGACAATTTGACCACATAAAAGGGCAAAGAAACAATTAATCATTTTAACAAAAAAATCAATTGAATAAGTTGTCCCAAATGACTTCACGTTGGCGAGGGCGATCGTGCATTCTTGAGGGTCGACGGTAAACAGTTTCCCTTCGTATCTGATATCAGCCTTTGAAATCAGGCTTATTTTGCTGCCCAGCTCGGGCATATCGCTCGAAGACATGGCTCGCTCGGTTTGCGGTCCGACGGTGAGAAAAAGCTTCGGCTGGTTGATGATGAGCGGCTCCTGGTCAGTTCGAAACGGCCCTTTCTATCAAATCCACATCATCAAGACAAGACTCGCTCGGATGAAAAATAGCGACTGGTACAGCAATGATTTATTCGCACTCTTTCAAATTACTAGAACATTCTTTGATACACCGTTTTATCATGGAATCCACAGAATTAACAAAAATATGACCTGATACTTTCTCTCTCTTAAACAATATAATTAACAATTGACAATTAATCAATTTGCTGAATTTCCATGCTTCATAATGTAGCCCGATGACCGGACAAAAATATTTTAGAAATCTAATACAAATTATTTCAAAATTTAGTCCAATTACTTAATCATGAAAATGAGTAATAAACTTCCTTTATGTTGTGACACGTTGTACCTTTTCTTAAGTAGATTTAAACTTTTTTTTTTAAATTTATATATATTAATTTTTATCATTCCTTCTTACTTCTGTCATATTTAGATACATACAATTGTGTGGTGTTTAGTGACCGTTAGTCAATGACTAATCGTCGATCTTGAGATGCGGTCTGGTGTGACGTACTTTTCAGGCAGACATTTTCTTGATCGTGTTACGTTTCCAACTTTATTGAGATCATCAGGGCCTAGGATTTACAAACATTGTTTAAATTATTCAAATACTTGTAGGATGTGTACAATACTTTTAATTATAAAGGAGCAAAATACAAACCGGTGGGGTGACGGCGGAATAACTAACAAAGTCACAATTTCATTTTTAAAAAGGTAGTTCCTACTCACAGTAAGTTGTTTTGCCACGATCCGGATTTCGAGTCCTTTAGCTCATTTGAAGCTTCAACCACATCTCTAGACATGAATTGCCAAAATGAACCCGCTGATACTCCGCCAACGCGACGTTCCAATTATCAACTGATTTTTTACATATTTTCATGTGTCTGAGGTTATATGCTTTCTTAGTTTTTCGTTCTAAACGATGTCTGGAAAATCAACCAATTTTAATCATTTGTTGAAGTTTTATGTAAAACTTGATGTTTGTTTACAAATAAGGAAAGGATTATTAACAGCGAGGCGAATAATGTTTTGAGGTCCTAACCACTGAACGGACGTTCTTCAACTGCCCGAATTCGATCCCCAAGTTCATTCAATTTTTTTCAGAACTGTTTGGCAGCTAGTGACCGTTAATCGATAATTCACTCTCAAAACGACACGCAAGAATGGTACAATTGCACAGAAGACAAACGCTTTGAACACTGAAGATGATCTCAATAAAGATCGAAACGTTGCCACGAAAAGGGAAATGTTTTTCTGACCGCATCTCACGATTTCTGAATAATTTTTTCAGAACATGGAAACGCCCAGGGATTTAAAAGAAAAATAATTTTATTCTGAGGCTCTGAGCCCCGTTGAATAACAAAAAGTGCAAAATTACAATTCTTGTCAAAATAAATACATAAATAAATGTTTAAATGTGATGGCCTCAAAATATTTTTAAAAAAATGAAAATAACTTAAAAGCTTTAATTGTTATTATTTTTTATAGTAATTTAATAATATTAAGTATATACTTATTTGTGTTATAATTTCCGCGTTTTGCACGTTCAAATTGAGCGCTATTAGAAAAAAATTGCTGCTAATTGGATCGCGATCGGCAGACGGATCAGCGGGTTCACTTTGCAATTCATGTCGAGAGACGTGGTTGTAGAAGAACTTCAATCTGACGATGAATAAAGGGCTCGAAATTCGGATCATGCAACTGTGAATGGGAATTATCTTCGAATAAAGGATTGAACACCACACTCGCTCCATCATTTATCATTTCTAAGTAACAACTTAGACTCTACTACAGTTACCGGCGTTACAAACATTCATTTTACAAATTTATCTGCCAATAGAGAATGCCAGTGAGATATTGCGGTTTTATGTTCATATACTTTGTATTTTGAAGGGGTGGGGAAGGAAATCGAGCTAGAAAGACCTTTTTATGATAGGGGTCGGATTCTTTGAGGCGGAAGGAGCCGACATTGGAAAAAACGTGGGTAAAGGTTCTCGGCCATCTTTTCAGGATTGCATAGACAGGGATAATTCGAGAAAGGAAAGCCAAATTGGTGAAGAATAGGTTTAGTGTGATGTGATGATATCTGTATGTTATCGATATTGAATTTGATTAGTTGCGACCGAGTTTAGTCTGTCCTGTAATTGCTGCTGTTTTTATCTCTGATGATGTAAAAAGTTACGTTTCTGTTTGTTTTGTTCCGTGTATAATACTTTTGTATAGTTGAAGTCGAAATTGTTTTTGTGTTCAAAATAGTGAGTAGCGAGTGTTGTAGGATTTTGCTCGTTTTTTTTTTATTGTTTTTTTTTTTTAAATCATAGATATGTTGCTATACTCTCTTATCCAGTTATTGGGATGTAATAGTTGCCGAACAATCTAAACAAGTGATTTTGTAAATTACGTCATATTTATTTGTTACTGGTGTGGGATGATTTCAAGAAGAAGTTGGCACGATAAAGAAAATTTTTTTTAAACTACCAGACCGCATCTCACGACCTACAAATAATAATTATTTATGTTTCAATTATTCATTATTATTTTAAGCACAGTTTAAACTCTAACAGAACTCGTAACTGGATATATTTACCTACATAATTAATTATAAATTCTAACATCACTTTAGATGACTGTTTTTATTTTGTCACATAGCTCCATGCTTTGTGCTCCATTAGCATAATTGGTAAAACAGTTTTATTTTCAGATTTTGCATATGTTCTCATTGAAGTTTAGTTATTTCAAAGCTGCTGATGGATGCTGACGGCTACTTCAAACTGAAACAAATAGAATAATTATATTAGCAGATCCATTACAGATGGTGGTCCGATTGACCAATTAACTTTTTCAATTAATTCATTGTTATGAAAGGTATTGGTTGAGATAGAAAAGTCAGTGTCACGGGCGGGATTCGAACCAATGATCTTCGGCTAAATACGCCGCTGCTTGAGCTATAGTGACTTCGCCCGTGACATTGACTTTTTTTTATCTCATCCAACACCTTTCATAAAGATTAATTAATTGACAAAGTTAATTCGTCAATCGGACCACAAACTGTAATGGATTTAGTGCTTAAACTGGAGTATATCGTCACGAAGCTCTCCCTGGCCGTTTCGTTCGTCGCCGAGAATCGAATCGATCACGCGACATTTGAAAAATGGCAAAAAAGGAGGGAAAATTCGAGAGGTGAGGTTGAGGTGGAGGGCTAGAGTCCGAGCGGATCGAAGTCACGATAGCTCAAGTGGTAGAGCAGCGGCGTATTTAGTCGAAGATCGCGGGTTCGAATCCCGCTCATGACACTAACTTTTTATCTCAACCAATACCTTTTATAAACATTGTATTAATAGAATTTAAGTTAGTTTATATAATATTATTATATATTATATATTACTTTAATAGTATATATA
>CM077107.1:8191889-8228316 GCA_039619505.1 Cimex hemipterus | reverse complement strand
CTCTCTCTCTCTCTCTCTCTCTCTCTCTCTCTCTCTCTCTCTGGCAATTTGTGCCTGTCTCTTGCTGGTTCATTCTATCTCTCTTCTCATGCGTGTCTCTTTACGTCTTTCTCTCGGTTCGGTTTCTCATTTCTTTATTATTCCGTATGTATTTATATTATATGGAAGTTAATTCACTATTTTCGTGGTCCGCTCGACCAATCAATATATCACAATTAATTACGGTTTTTAGTTGGGATGAAAAAACGTTAATCAGTTAAGTTGAAATATGGCAAAAGGAGGGAAAACTCGTAAGGTGAGGTTGAAATGGGAGTTGATGTCCGAGTGGATCGAGGTCACGATAGCTCGGGCGGTAGAGCTGCGTATCTAGCCGAAGGTCGTGGGTTCGAAACCCTCTAGCGCCACTAAGTTTTTTTCCCAACTAAAAACCGTAATTGATTATATGGAAGGTTCTAGGGGTCATAGGAACGATGAACCTGGTTGGTTGGATTCCTCATGAGTCAGAAAGTCCTCCTGTCCTATCTGTTTGCGTCTTTAAAAACTCTTTTCGATGTTTGGTCTGCACTTGGCAAAATATCGTCACAGTTGTATATTGAGATAAAGGTTGGGTTTTATATGTCCACCGAAAACGCTAAGTCTGAAAGAACCATGTTCGAAAAGGTTTGACCAATAGACTTTTTGGAAATTATTTGTTACCGTCGGTATCTTTTATCATTACTGTAATTTAACAATATTAGAACAATTATATTTTTTTTAAATAGAAATAACACAGCAGTGCGGAATGTTTTTATTCGCGTCTTGCCGTCAATTGAATAGAAATTTTACGACCATCTTCAATGGAAAGGGGCCACGGTTTGTTTATTATATGAGTGCGTCTTACGTGTAATGCCGGGCTGGAGATCCATTGATATGGACACGTCCGTCCATTGAGCTTTCCATTATCCTTGAAACAGCGCCTGCAAGGGGGGCGTCGCGGTCGCCCCCTCGTGCAGCCAGTCCCCCCCATTCACTCCTCAACTCGCATTGTATTCAAATGACCTCCAGTAAGATATTGCTATTTCTTTTCTTTCTGCCTCAATTGTTAATGAGATTTTAATGAGGTTTTATATTATTCAACGACCTACGGTAGTGCAAATTGTCCGGCGTGTCTTATGTTTTTTTAATAGTCTATGGAAAAGGAGACTTAAATTGCCAACGGTAAGGCGAATTGACGTGTTGTCAGCAAAATTAAAGACAGACAGCCAAAATGGTCAGTAACGACCACAACCACTTCTCTCGTACTCAGTACACTTCAGTCATGTCTTCCTCCATATCTGAAATTCAAGACAACCGGGGAAGCAATATCCGATCTAATGCCAACATGATCTATAGGTACTGGGCATGATATATTTCAGTAGGATATATTTTTTGCTCATACCTTCTACCAAATCTGAAAGATGATTAACTTTTCTAACCTCAAGGAAACGTAGTATACACTCAAAGTACAGCTTTATCTTTCTGTTTATGTGTTGAAGATTACTTTAAAACTTTTTCATAGGCGCCATCAGTCATTTGTAACAACAGGATGACTCCAGAATGGCGACGAGATTCCAATTCACTCAAATATATATAAGAAATATTTCTATAAACTAGAAGGACTAGGATATCGGTGGTAAAAACTAATGAATTAATCATAAAAACGTGATGATTTCGAAGGGAAACGTTGTTTGCATTTTCTGTTGTATGTAAATTTCATTTTATTACAACTACTTCCTTCAGCTATTTATAAACATATTGTACAATGTGACAAAATGTGAGCAATACAACATTGATATATAGATAAAAATAATTCATGTTATAAAATGGTGTAACGTCCTCACATCTGGGTATCTGGGAAAAAATTCAAACCACTTTGCATATTACTTTCCGAAAAAGTCATGGGCTATGCCGGGATTTAAACCTACTACCGTTAGGACGACTTATTCGACATTTTATTTTATGAATTTCTTTCTTAACTTTCTTAAAAATACACCAATTTTATTTTTCTTTACGATCTTCTGGGTCCAGGCGAAATCATTCTATCATTACAGTGCCACAGGGTGGTAGACATCATCACAACATAATGCTGCGACGGTGGTTTTCTATACGAATCGGAACACGACGATTCCTTCTTCTCCATGCACTTTCCCGAATCAGGTGTTCTCAAGGCATGATCCTAAGTCACATCCTCTAATCAGTATACACTTCAGACATTCATATAAATTCCAGAATCTACTACTCGCTTATGTAAAGAATTAGTTATCTTTTCAGCATACTAAAACCTAATAAACTCACGACCATCTATCTCGTTTGGCAGAAAAAGTCAAGAAATTCCCAGAAAATAGGAAAATTCATCCTGAATGTACTTTAACTTGGTTCCTCTTCAAACTTGCTTTGCAGGACTTTCTTTGAACAACACCGACACAGTCCATAAGCGAAGACAATTTGAAAGCAGATCAAACGCTTATTACAAAACGCTTTGTTTTCACTGGTAGAACCATTTGTATGTACAAATAAAAAAAATGCAGTGGCTTCAGTCCAAAATGCTTAGGACCATTGTTCAAACTTCCTACATTTTATCCAGCTTTACTATCCACACTCCAAATCTCATATATTCTATGATGTGCTGTTGTTTTTGTATTTAATTTTTATCCAATATAAGCACTCCACCTATGACAGATAAGAAATAATTTACAAATAAAATGTTGTCATAGAAAATACCTAGTTACTTATGATGAAAATTGAAAACTGTCCTTATATTTTGTTTCAGGACCTACAATAACGGCAGCTGGACGACTTCTTCTGGATCCTGAAAATCACGTTGTTAAAAAATACCCAGGTATCACCAACAGATTTTTAAATTTTTTAAATTATGTTTTATTACAATCGGTTTCAATTTCTTTTTTCAGATGGACGTGAAACGCGAAGGACTCTGCCGAGACGTGAACGGGCGAGAAGACACGAAGACATCGGTCCAGGGGTTAATGCTCTACATCTACCCTGTAGATCCGAATTTGTTTGATGCAAAGCGACAAATTCGGTTCTAGAGAGGTTTGTGTGGGGCATATACGTTTCCTGCAATGAAAAACAAGAAAACTACTAATCGTTAATGATTGTCATTAGAAATATTTAGAATGTCATCTTATTATAAATATTTAAAATATTGTTTGCTTTGTACTTACCATATTGTGAACGCTGAAATAAGTTTAAAAGGTTTTTTTTTTCACTAGTCAATTAAGAAGATAAACGAACGTTAGGTGCATAAATTTGTTTTAATTCCTTGTATCTTCGCACATGAGTGAAGGTCAATTTTGCCTGAATTTCACATTGTACTACTTCAAGGCATTATGTAAAATGGAGAAACTATAAAATATTTTCAATTTTCAACAAGGAGTAAAATGATTAATATGAAATTAAGGAACTAAGTTTATGCAGTTTTTTAAACCATTATTATAATTGTAAGAATATGTTGACTTGTAATATGTATTTTTTTGCGTACGAACTTTTCACTGAATTATCTGACAAGTTTAAATTTTGAAGATTCCTGCAGAAATTTGGCACATGTTCTATTGCTATATATTTTCTGTATGATATTTAAAAAAAAAATCTTGTCCTTTTAAATATCATTTCTTATACATTTTTTGGATAATGCTCACCTACAAATCCAACCCTTTCGCAAAAAAATGGATTTTTTACATCAAAACATAATTTCATAGCAGACCGAAAATATTAGTATAAACTGTAGTTATTAAATTAAAAAAAAAAATATATAAAATACTACTCCTATATCAAAGAACTTACTATTTACAATTTGAAGTGGACAAATTGACATTCAACTTGTGCTGCGGCCTAAAAATTGTAATTTTTTTCTTCAAATAGTAAAGATTATAGGACACATTTAACACCTTGTCTTATTAATAAAACTTACATTATTCAACGTGGGAAATACGTCTGGTAAAGAAATTTTAAAATTAAAGTGTAAAACCGGAAGCGTGCCCATTAACTGTTCTCTCTTTACTGCGTAAAACAATACATCATTTTATGTTGGAAATTAATTGTTTGTATCACATGTTGTAAGAAATTGTACCATCGATAATATACACCTTCAGGTTGGAAAAAATATGCTATTATATGTCGTTTTTCGGAAGGAAAAATTATAATCTAAAGGAGTCATAATTGCAGTTTAAAATCAACGCCCTGTTTCAAAGAAAAAATACATATTTCATTTTTTTTTATTATTCGCCTGTGAGTATGTCTTATAAACAAGGGCATCAATGCTTTGTTGTGTTTGTAAAGGAATATGCTATTCTATGTTGTAAATTATTATTTTGACTTGTAAATTGAATGCAAGGGGAAATTCTAAATCTATAGATGTAAAAATTTGTACCATACATTCACCATGTCAAGTTAGCAAACGACCATCAATCTAGTTTGCATTATATTATACAAGGGCAAATTAATGTCAGATTACATTCATCCAATATCTTTGCACTTGTTAAATTTACAAGACGGTAATTTCTGCAGATTAATACCATAAATACAGCGTGCATTAGTGCAAATAATTTGAAAAAGTACATGTTTATTTAATTTAAATTTATAATGAACAAAAATATAAAAAGTCTTTTCTGCGTATTTAAAGTTGCAAAAATTGTAGGCTACATTTCTGTCGTTTATTGTTAAATTAGCGATGAATCGTGGAAATTAATTGCTTGCCTAATACGTTGTGTGGAAGAGCATTGTTCATTTGAAATTCTTAAATTGTAAAACAGAAGTTTCCATAGATTACTGGCATATTTTATTGCAAACCTTTCGAACATAGTCCAATGTATTATTTCCTATATTTAATTAAACGAAGATTTTATTGAACTTATTATGTCTTTTAAAAAAACATATAAAAAGTGTTGTATTCAAGGAGAGGTTTTGAACTTGAAGTTGCGAAGATTGTAACATACATTGAACACGTTATGTTAATAAAAAGTACATAATTCTACGTGGAAATTAAATGTTTGTTACAATTAATTAAGGTTTTTAGCTGAGATAAAAAAAGTCAATGGCACGAGCGGGTTTCGAACCCACGATCCTCGGCTAGAGAAGCCGCGCCGCTGTTCCACCACATGAGCTATCGTGACCTCGATCCACTCAAACATCAACTTCCTATCTCAACCCCACCTTTTTTAGTTTTCCCTCCTTTTTGCAATTTTCGAATGCCATGTTCGAATCCCGCTCGTGCCGTTGAATTTTTCATCTCGGCTAAAAACCTTAATGAATTGTAATGTATTAATTGGTCAAGCGAACGACGGAATTAGGGAATTAAATGTTTGTCTTATACGACGTCTGAAAGGGATAATTTTGAATTTAGAATCGTACAAATTGTAGCATACATTCAAGCCTTCGTTATGCTTATAAAAAGTACACATTTCACATAGAAATTAATCGTCTTATACTGAATGGGCAAATGAAATTTAAATGTAAATATTACAGGATATGTACAAACCCTTGCTAAGTGAAGTTGTCCGAAAGGGCAAATTTTGGATTCGAATTTGCAAAAATTGTATCGTTCAGTAAACACACCTGCATTCTTTCTGAAATGAATTGTTTTGTCGATAGGAAATCTGAAAGAGCTATTTTTTACATTCGATCTTGTATTCAGAAAAGGTTTCCAGAGTTTGATGGGTTAAATACAGTGTATAATATTAATAATAATAACATTAAATTATTAATATTAAGGTATATTAATGTTAATAATATTTTGAAATAGTATATTGTATTCAGCTAGCGAAATTATATTATTATTTGTATATTTTTTTAAATAATAATTTTTTTGGTGGATTACAATCCACCTCAATGTGGTAATTGTATAAACCAATGAGGGATAAGAGAGGTTTTATTTGTATAAAATAAATAAAATTAAAAATTGCTTCAAAACAAAGAAAAACACATAAAATGTACGCTATATATACATACATCATATAAACGAAAATATAAGACAATATTTGTATATCTGGCAATGAGGAGAACATCTTTTACTTTCCAATTAAATTTCCCATTGAAGGTAGAAAATTGTGTTTATCTGGCCTTCTTTCGTATTCAATGTTGACTAAATGAAAATAATACAATTGATTTAAGATGTTCAACAGAAAAAAAACATTTCAACAACTGATTTAAGAAGTAAGGAAAAAGTGAATTTTAATTTTAAAATACACTATTTCTCTATATAATTGATAGATCAAAAACCGAAAATATCTGCTAGGTGTGAGCATCAATGATGAATTGGTACTAATTACTCATATATAAAAGTTAAACTTTGCACAAATATTTAAATATAAATGTGTAGAGATTAGTGACCGTTAATCAATAATTATTATTGATGTAGGCTTCAGAAAAAAGTTTTGTTAATTGTGCCATTCTTGATAGACTCACTCTCAACACGACACTCAAGAATGGCACAAGTACACAGAAGACAAACACTTTGAGCTCTGAAGATGACTCAATAAAGAACGAAACATTGTCACGACAAAGAAAATGTTTTTCTGGAACCTAGATCACACCAGACCGCATCTCACGATTTCTAAATAACTTCCGACCAAATATATTTTTATGGACAATAAGCTGTTGTTAAATGTGGCTGATATCTTATTCATTCCACGTCGGTAAAAATCGCGCTTAAATAAATTCTTTACAACCGCCGTATAACCTCTTCTTAATTTATCTCATGGAAATTAATTTGAATCGGAACATGTATCGATTGAGGCCTTTCAGCACGCTATCATGTGATATGCAAATTGCTAAACTTCCAGAAAGACATAAACAACGTAAATGTCAACGACCGTTAGGCAAAAAAAAGTGTAAAATGAAATTTACCACCGTACCAATCAAGTTAGGCCTTTCTAGCTTACTCGAAGTTTTAGTTATGTTTACGATAACCCTTGAGTAAAAAGATTTTCGACCTTGAAACACCTACTAGAAAAATTACGACTAATTTTCCTACTTTGCAACCTGTCTATGTAATGGTACTTTCAGTTGAGAATTGTCTTGTTTGAAAAGAAAATATAAATCTTTTATTAATTTACTATGTTTTAGTAAGTTTATATACACGATTTGGAATAAATAAATTATTGGTTTTAGTTCACTTTAAATTATCTTGAAATTGAGAAAATTTCAAAATATAACCTAGATCATTTTCTCTTTGAAAAATTGATGTATATTCTGACTGAAGATTGAAGATACTATTCTGGCATCACCGTTTAACAGGGATTGCCAAATACCAAAGAGTATCGGTTTCTTCAACTGGTTCACCGTTGACAGTACTTTATCAAGATTTGTTACTCATACCTTATACCTGCGTTTATGCCTATATGGCATCGAATTGAAAAAAAAAAAAAAAAAAAAAAAAAAAAAAAAAAAACACGCTTCTAATCTATCCCAACCTCCGTTTCAAACATCTGCATTATTTCCAGGTTTTCTTTCATTTTCAATGTACAAACTTTCATCGCTAGATCCTTGCACAGTGGCATCCGTGGATTAATTGATCTTACCATGTAATATATTCAAAACATAAATAATATGCTCCGAGTGCCCCAATTGTCCTCCGAATGAGAGTTAAAACATTATTGAAGAAATGTGTAGAGATTAGTGACCGTTAATAGATTCAGATATCGTGTGACCGCATCTCACGATATCTGAATAATTATTGAAGAAAATTTAGCATTTGAAAATTCAGATATTGACCCTTGAATTTGAGGAGGTGAAGACCATCCAATGTTCAGATTTTGCTGGGTTTACCAAAAAAAAATCGCTATTGAATCCTACAATTCAAATTACATGCGAATCGGCACGGATTTGGAGGAATCGAATATGTCCTTTTTGAAAAAATCTATGCGAGGTCACTTAGCAAAACTGTACGATGGAAACGTGAAATTTTCAAATTTTAAGTACAAGTAAAAAAACGGTTTATAAAATCAATTCTCAGAATGTGGAATTAATCGATGTTTTAAAACATCGATGTAGACGTACTGGTACGTACCATCGACTACGTGTCCATTACCATATACTTTCAAACCCGTGCAGCCCCAAACAAGAACCGCACCGCCACCATGTTTACCAGTCGGTAGTGAATTATTTAGTTTCAAGCGTTCTTTCACTGGACCTTGAGACATTAAATTTGCTCTTGGCGGTGAAAATAAGAAAAAGAGTTTTCTTCTGAAATGCATTAGTCTTACTTAAACGCTCTTTAGTAAACTTGAGCTATTTAATGTTTTTCTTGTTTAAATTGGTGTTCTTTCTGGGATTGCGACCGTGGTTGTCTGGTTTTTTAAATAATATTACATACTATGCGAGGTGTAACTGAAATATCACAGCTCTGGTATAGAACAGAATATCTGCTAATTTCGGAGGCAATTGTTGGGTTGGTGATTTCTTGGTCGAAGGTGTTTAATTTTTCTGATCGCCTAAACGCGTTTTTTTTTTCAGCATTATCTTTGTAAGTTTAATTTTTATTTTATTTATAGGAGGATTCGCCGCAGAAGGGACACAGGATCCTTCAGGGTGACAGTGTTAAAAAAACATTGGTAAGTATTTATTTAGAAATCGTGAGATGCGGTCTGGTGTGTTTTAGGTTTCAGAAAAACATTTTCTTTATCGTGGCAACGTTTCGAACTTTATTGAGATCATCTTCAGGGCTCAAAGTGTTTGTCTTCTGTGTAATTGTGCCATTCTTACGTGTCGTATCGAGTGAATGGGCACCTGAAGACGATGTCAATAAAGATCTAAACGTTGGCACGATAAAGAAAATGTTTTTCTGAAACTTACATCACACCAGACTTCATCTCACGATTTCTAAATAAATATCGATTAACGGACACTAATTATCACACATTGGTAAGTACGTATCCAGCGGCCCTGCATTCGAACCCGGGACCTAACATTGATAAGCGCCGCGTGCGTTATCTTTATAAAAACGTTATCTTTATGCACCAAGTGAACAAAGGTTATAATCAGTAATGTTTTGAAAATAAAAATGTCTGACATCGTGACTGAAAACTATTTTTGCTTTTTGATTAGCATACTCAAATTTATTATAAAAATCAATATAACAATATTCTTATTAAAAAACGTTGAATTAAATCATATATTTATTAATGTTCAAAAGTCTTTGAGATTTACAAACATAATGATTTTATGTTCAATGAATTATAATAACACATTTGGAGCTTATATTATGGGCAAACCAGTGTGTGTTCAGATACTTTTTTTTATCATTTCTTATTTAACATTTTTTTAATATTATTTTATCCAAGTGCGATGAGTTTTATGAAATATTAATAAAATATTTAATTTATTTGAGTTAACATGCCGTGGAATAGTTGCCAGTTTGATCCACAGGGTCGCAACAAGGTTGTATTTGGTGGCGCTCTGTTGGCCAGTCCCTGGACTATTTGGATATTCACCATCTTTAATTACATGCCATTTGTATTTCTCCTGTATTATTGCTGAACATAATGTCAGATAGATCAAATAATATAATTTAACATTTTACAGAGGCTACATTTTTTAAATTCCATCGCGATTCAGAAGAAATCACGTTCGAGGGAAACAGTGATTTTTAATTGAAACAATTTCCAATATCGTATCGATTTAATCATAATGCGATATGATTTTATATTATAAATGTTATCTACATGTATAATTATGTTATGATTAAATTTAGATAATTATTAGATCAAATTAACTTTTACTTTAATTACGTTTTTAGTTATACACACTCTTAATTTATCCTTAATGCTATTAAGAAGAAGGAGCAAATTTATTGAAGCTTATTTTTTTAAATTAGTTTTTTAGTTTACTGTATATAATAACTATCTTTAATTAGGTAAGGAATAATAAAGAGAAATACATAGAAGTAAAAACAAGAATTAAGAAAGCACCCCTTTGGCGATACACTAATGACACTACAATGGTATCTTTTTAATTCAAACTAGTGTCACTATCATGTCATTAGATAAGATATCTAGAGGACGTCCACTTTTTATTTGGCGAAGAGGGTTTGAAGGGAAGAACTTGACCCGGATCATATCTCAAACAAAAAGGATATTTAAATCTGTCTAGTTTCGTTGTTTATATAAAATAAGCATCGAAGTATTTTAAGGATTGGGCAGTTTTAAATTCGGTCGAATATTGGGGTGTTTGGCTGAACTTAACAACTCCAGCTTCCAGAAGTCCATATCTGCTTAAATAAGTTGTTATAAAACAGCTTATTATTTACGACAGGTAACCCAGAACTTGTATCAAATCGTGAAAGACCCTGCATGGTGACTTCTTATTGATTTGTAGTCGTGCAGTATTGTACACATATAATTAGCTGTTGGGTGAAGATGATATTGAAGGAATGCTGAACTATCTGTTTTTCAGTGTTGATGTAGCGACTACGTTTTAAATGTCCAATATCAGAAAGATAATGTTACAGCCCTTGGCAATATTGTAACTGGGTTGGTCTTCAAAAAAATGTCAAACTATCTATTAAAACTCAATAATCACAATTTGTAGACATATTTAAGATTGCTTTACCTCGATGATGACGCTGTTCTTGGGCATGACAGTTGAAATCGTTTTTTCATCAAGACCACACCGAGATCCAGATTTTTTCTGATTTATTCAGATATCGTGAGATACGGTCTCACGGTATCTGAATAATTATCGATTAACGGTCACTAATCTCAACACATTTTTTCTGATTATTGTTGTAAACTGGGCCTCGGTGCTTTTGACGATTTTATTACACAAATGTGCAATTAAAAATCAACCTGGAGGAAATATGAACGATAGGTGACGATTATGGAGATGATGATAAGATGGGCGGAATAAATGAAAATTCTAAAAAAAAATCTATCTTAAAGTAAATAAAAATATAATATAAACCATTTAAGACATTACATTTCTGTGTTTAAATGTTTGACCGTAATTTCACAGCAGGGGATGAAAAGCGAATTTCATTTTCGGCAGTTCTCATTGATTGGGTTTTTTATCCTGATTGTTTGGGGGTAACTACCTGTTGATATGTAAATGATTCTTCAGTTAAAACGATAAAAATAATTCCGTGTAATCTTCTATTTGGCAGAACGTCTTACGTATGAACCCCGGCAAAACGTGTAGAAACGGATAAAGTCAGTGCCGCCCTGCTTATAACCCTGACAACGCCCTACCCGGGAGGACGGATCAAAAGATCCAACGAAAAGTTACCATTGTATATAATTTTTATGAGATAAAATTCAAGTTTTATTCTTTTAACAAATAAGTTTTTAAAGACAAGATCTTTACTTAATATCTGGTGTAAATTACATCCTTTCCACGAAAAGGTACGTTCAAGAAAAGTGTTTTTACCAAAGTAACAAATAAAATTCTTCTTTTTCTAAATTCCTTCGTTTCGGGCCATTAGGTTCTTACCTAAACCATTTATCACAAATACTTTCAGATCAATAGATGAAGCAAAGCTTGACTGTAATTTTTACATCGAAAACAGAAATATCTTTGGAAAACATTTGTAATAGAAATAAAAAAATTGTTAATTCAAATATAAAGAAACAAAGAATAATTTTAAAATACATTAACACCAATAAACAATTGTTTTGGGTGTAGAAGGAAAGAAGAAAACTATTAGTATTTTGGAGCTATTTTAAAGAGGTACATGCATTAGTGTTGCCACTATTTTAGTAATAAAAAACAAAAAAGGGAATCATTAAATATCACATAAGGATTGGCATAGAAGCTAATTCCTACGGCCGATAGGTGGTCCTCTCAGCATCCCACTCTAAGATGAAACTCACCAACCAAGAATATGTCATACTAGATTGACACAATGGCATTTACTTTTAGTCCAAAGTCCGTGTACATGCCCGATTGCTCGATTAAAAAAAAAGTCAACGTACAATTTTTTACTGCTTATGCATTTTTCTTTTGCATTTTTAATTATTTTTATACCGTTAATTTTTCATGAATGTCTTATCTAAAAATAACAAGAAAATTTGTCGTTTCCGATCATTTCGGTCGGCATATCATCGCTGATTTGAACCCTCAGACGACAAAGAGAAATCTCACAAGAAAAGTTGTAATTTAATATTAGAATATAAAGCATAAAACAAAAGAAATTGTGGGACACATATGAGTGTATTAACATTCACTGCATCACTCTCGTACATACACATGTACATTTTAAAAATATCGGTTTTAAAAAAAAACTTCACGCCTTAGATTTATTTAACAATTATCATATGTATTGTTTTAAAAAAAAAACATATTTAATTAATTTTAACAAGCACGAAATCATGATAGTGTAAAATTATTATTTTTTTGATCCGCATATTTGGAACTTCGCCATATGTTTTACACTTTTAAAATTTCCGACTTCATGTTCTGGTGAATGAAATGCACAAATATTATGTAAGACGTAGGTGAATAAAGTTTATACACCGTTTCCCATGCCCTATCCTGCATACATTAATCGAAATCACGTGTCATGAAAGCTTTCGCCCGTGGACAAGGGGACGGGAATTTCAGAAGACCATTTGTAAGTAGAATCAATTTACCGATGCGGCTATACACGGAAAACGGTAGACCCATCACGGATCGTGATGGAGTTTTACTTTTGAACATAGCGGGAAAGCCTTTGGGGAAGGTTGACGTACATGGTTTTATTTTCCTCGACCAGCGGGGACGACCTTTGACGGATGCGGCGAACCGGAAGCCCAACGACATCGATTTCGATCCGAGTACAAAGCCGCAATACTCGTCGAGCGAATTGGACCTGCGATGCTGCTCCGAAGTGCTTTTCGACGTCACCGGCTATCCCTTGACGGACATGCAAGGAAGACCTTTGGTAAACCGGGACGGCACCTGTCAGTTGGTCTTCGGCCCGCGAGGAGAGCCTACATCCGATGTTTTTGGTGGTCCCTTGCTGGATAAAATGGGCAGAGATATTATGAAGGATGAAAGGCCGTTGACGGATACCCACGGCCGGCCGTTGCACGTTTACGATCAGTTGCGCCGACCTTTGACAGACTTGTCCGGATATCCACTTGTTGAAATTTCTGGAGTAAAGCTGCTAGTTTTGGATACGAATGGAATACCGTGTAGGATCATCACTGGCGGAGAGATTTGCGACGCAAGAGGGCTGATGAAGTACCACTCGGACTTTGACTTGTCTAGAGAAGGGCCGCCGAAGTGTAAAGAGCAAATCAAAACGTACTCCGGTAAGATCGCTGTCGCGTTTGATAAAAATGGGCATCCACTAACAGACATGAACGGATTCCCTCTGCGATTCGCCACTGGAGAGCCGATGATAAGCTACAAGCACGGCTGGTTAGATTGGAGAGGAGAAAGAGCTACTTTGATCAGGCGAGACGTTTTCATCCGTTACACGCTTAAAGGATTCAAAAATAAAAGCGGTGTCCCCATCAGGCTGTTCGATCGTAAAGGAAGACCTCTGACGGATTTCCACGGAGCTCCTCAAAACCACGCTTCCGGTCTCGTACTCCTCAAATTTGACGAGGAAGGCGATCCTATATCTGACTGGATGGGTAGGCCGGTATTCGACGGACAAGGTTACACGGAGGACAACGAATTTTTTAGACCTTGCAGAACGATTAAGTCACAAGAAACTCTCCAAAAGTTATTTTCACTGGCGAAAAAACCCGTACAGTATTTTGATAAGTTTGGCCTCCCCCTGACAAATCGATTCGGGATTCCGTTAGTGAGTTCGAGGGATGAAGTAATGGTTCGAATCGATTCGAGTGGAAAGGCTCTTCACGACGCAGAAGGCGGCCCGGTGTTCGATATTCTGGGGCTGCCGATAGTCCTCAACGTCGACGATCCTCTTCTCGGGCCGCAGAATCTTCCCATCCGGCTTTACAATTCGTCTGGGCGACCGCTTACCGACAACTCGGGTAAGATTCTGAAAAATATAAAAGGCGTTCATTTAGTCGCGATCGGCGAAAACGGCCAGGTGGAATCCGAACAAAGAGGTGGTATGCTGTACGACAGAAAAATGAGACCTATGACTTTCGGAACGGAGTTCAACGCAGCGCAAACGTCTTTCGTCGAAGAAAAAATAGATTTAGTCGCAAAAATTGATGGAGAACCTCTTCATTTGTTCAATAGGGCTGGATATCCTTTAACCGACTCGAACGGAATGGTTCTTTTTGATTGTCGCGGACGTGCACTAATAAAATGCCCCGATCAAGGTTTTATAACGACAGCAGATGACGAATCGGTGTACGATGTGAATGGTAGCAAGTGTTTAAGAACGATAAACGAAATTACCAAAAAGAGTAGGGCTGTATACGATAAAAATAGTCGCCCGCTCATTGACCAAAGAGGAAATATTTTGCAAAACCGAAAGGGAAAAGACCTACTCATTTATAAGCAGGGACGACCCCATGAAGTTTTATACGGAGGCAGATGCTACGATTCGCGAAATTTTCCGTTGGACGATCCCCGTGCAGATATATCTATCGTGCCGACGTGGGAGACACATATAATCGGGAATGGAACACAGCTGTACGACTGTTGCGATCTACCGCTGACCGACACCTTCGGAGTCGTTTTGTACACTTCAGCCGGTATCCCGCTCATCCAAGTCGACTCACAGGGGAAAGCTAAAAGCGACCACGCCGGGCGACCAGTGTTTGACAAACGGGGTATTCCTATAACCAGAACTTCCGGCTATTGGAAAGACCAAAAAGGCAAGTCCTTGCGCCTTTACGACCAAGACGGTTTGCCACTGACAGACATAAACGGCAAAGAACTCAGGGACATCGGGTTCCGCAGTCTCATACGGCAGGACGAACTAGGCCGCCCAGCGTTCGACGTAAACAACTCCTTGGTGAACGACGTAAAAGGGCGCTGTCTCACTTCCTCGGATTTTAATCCCACATACTGCCCGCCGATAAAGGTAATAACGCTGTCGGAAAAAGGAGGAGGAGGGCTTAAACTTTTCGACATGGACGGAAGGCCTCTTACAGACGAATCTGGTACAATACTAGTCACATCCAAAGGACGGCCTTTGTTAGAAACGAAAAAAGGATTAAACCAGCTGGTCGATATTTATGGAAGAAGAGTCTATGACTGTTTCTGGAGACCTCTGGGTTGTACGAAAGATAAACAGATGTTGACGATCTTCGACAGGCCTTTGCTCATTTATGGTAAAAACGGTGAACCACTTACCGATGATTACGGCGTCACACTCATCGTAAATGGGAATTTACCTACGATTATATTTGATGAGTACGGTCGTCCCGATTTGGCTTCGAACGGTTCTGCTCTATTCGACGCGAGTGGGAACGAACTGAAATCGTACAAAGCCTTCTTCGAGCCAAGGATTCACATAAGCGACGCCTCTTTGGAGTCGATCGCTGGGCATTCGAGACAACTGTTCGACGATCAAGGCAAACCCCTGACGGACGAATGTGGCACGTTGATCTCTTACCAGGGCTACCCGGTCTCTTCGAAATTCTGCTACATCAACGCGACCGCGGATAAAAACCAAAGCGGCAAGTCTACAAACAAATCGAAAATCAGGCAGTAACGGAGGCGACGCGCAGGTTTTCCCGTGGGATTCGATACGTCAACGGGTAGAAATTCGCGTATAGAAACACATGCAGGGGAAACTTCGACCATGCCCTACTGTCACTGCAGCCATTCTCCTGTCAATATTCGCCATCATTAATAACGCTACACTTTGGTTCTAGCGTCTGTGACATCCAGGAAAAGCCTTCCGTCCTTTCAAGCTTGCTCCCTTTTCCCTCTCTATTCATTACATCTGTTCTTTGCTCCCTTTTCAAAGATTTCGAAGTTTAGTCTGTGTGCTCTCCTAAATAATTATTTGTGATTCGTCACTTGAAGTCATGAAAAACTTGAAAAAAGAAACATCATACTGTATTAATTCAAATAAAATAGTCGGTGAAAAAGGTGTTTTATTTTTAAAATTGTTAAAAATAGAACCAATTATAATATGTTAAATGCTTTCATATGGCAAGGCGTTTTACATTCAATCACAACACTATTTAAATAAAATGCATTTGTCATAATCGTCAAACAGTAAAAAATCTAATTTCTCACAGCATATAAAACAAAATTATTACGTGACAATAAATTAACATTTTTAAACAATTAATGTATCCCTTTGACGTATTGGCTTGGTGTACAACAAGGTTATTTTTCTTCTCTCGTATCCCCACAGAGGGGATTGCTAAATAAAGCGATTTGTCTCCTTGATAATAACGACAAATTCCATCATTGTTAGTACGTAGTATTAATACTTAACAAGGGGGAGAAAGATAAAGTTCCCCTTGAAAGAAATTAAATTCCAAAGTTACAGATACATTATAAAGTATTATCTTTTCCCCTATAAAACAGAAAATGAGAAAAATAATTAGCACAAAGTAAAAAACATCGTTATGCTTCGGGATTTTATGTTTCTACATTATTCAATCAATGAGGTCTCTTAAAAGGAGAGGCCATAGAACTCTTTTCCTAACCGGATTCGTTTTTAACACTCTTATACACGAGTTTTGATCGCATAAAAGCTCTATTTTTGTGCTAAATCGCCTGGGGTCATTCCACCCCGGGAGGGGGGTTCGGAGTTTCACTTAAAAATTCAAAACTCTTCTCAATTGAATGAATTGAATAAGCGTTTTAACAGCCGTTGGGAAAAAACAGATTTTAAGCCATCATAAATGTGATGAAGATAAATGAACCAAAATTCCTGAAATATTTGAGTTTTTATCTTCAGTTTTAATGGATATCTAGAGGTAAGGTTTGCAGCATTCGGCATATTATATGAGGCACTCCTGCAAAGTTTTATTTAGAGTGATATTCTGTTTCAATTGTTTTTAAATTCCGGGCCGCTGGATTCGAACCCGGGACCATTATAGTGATGAGCGCCGGGTCAACGGTTCTGTTGCGGGCACGACCCTATTGCCGTTATCATTTTTATAATTTAAAAAATGTGTACGTAGGAGGCCGTCATTCGGTCGCAAATTTCAATATCTGCGATACCCAGGCTTTGCATAGGTACCAAATACAATTTTGTCCTGTTACCATGCGGCTTTGAAACGTAAGATAAAGGGGGCTTCGGTGGCTGCAATGGTTTACAAGTTGACACGGCGCTCAGCGCTGTAAGGTAAAGGCGCTCAGCGGCCCTACTTTCGAGCCCAACATATTTCCAAATGGGCTTTTTTTCAAAAACAGTTTCCTTCTTCAGTTCGACCAATTGACCAACCATGCGGCTTAGTAATGCAGGTTAAATAGCTTGAGAAAAACCAAATTTTAATATTCGTTTTTTGCAACCCCCCCTCTCCAAATTGTAGAATTGGGTAAAATTCCTTAAAATTTTAGTCTTGAATTTATTTGCTTTCGAAATTAGTCGAAAACCATGATAAGGGAGTTTACTTTGGAACTACATAAAAAATGTCTACTTTTGTTATTGTGATAAAAATTTACAATATAAAGTTTTTTGAAAAGTGCATTACTCGAATCCAAATTTTTTCCCTAAACAAACAATTGGTTAATTTACGGGAAGCGTCTTTTTGGTTTTTGCAATTTTTCCTATTTATAATCTCATTTAAGGCAATTCTACATTAAAACCCGAATCGAATAAAATAATCTTGAAATTTGAAAAATTTCAAAATATACATTGGCCCACATATTTCATGTCCAAAATTTTCCGACCAGGCATCATAAAAAGAAGTAAAACTTAAGCCAGTAGTTTACTGTAAGAATAAGAAAGATTGCCGTGAAAGTTATTTTGAAAATGGCATTGTAAGATTAGTTTTATCTATAAAAAATATTACTTGTTGAAAATAATAAAGAAAAAGTAAAAAATGTGCCTTTTGTGGGGTATTTCTTGCTGTTTATCTCTTTGCGGTCGCCAATGCATTCGGGAATCGCGGAAGGGGCTGATAAGTTGATAAGGGTGAATTGTGCTTTCGTTGGACCCAGGGGGATAGAACGGGACCGGGGCATTGTTCGGCCCGGGACAGGGTGGCGGCTTTTCCCAGGAAGGGGGTGGAAGGAGGGTTGAACGAGAGCGAAGGAGTGGAACGGAACGACGGAGAAAGAGAGATTGAGAGGGTGCTGAAGCGGGAGCGAGAGAGCGATTCCAGAGGGAGGACGGACGGGAACGGCAGGGGGGTTTCTGTGACACATTTCATAGAGATGTAAGGAAGATTAATGGTCCCCATCCCTCGTCGGGCCGCCACCCTCCACGGGACCTCTCTTCCATCCCTCCATCTCTCACCCAGTACATCCTTCCACTATGATAATGAACCAGGTGCCGCCTCGGAGGAATCGCGGTACTTCAGTGTTACTTGTGAAAACATTTAATTAACATCCCCGTTACACCAGTTCTCCTGGCGGAAACTATCTCAGATTTCTTTAAACTATGAAAACGGTCCTATAAAACGAAATTAAATTCTAACTCGTCTATAGTTTAACATTAATTTCTAAAATAAATTTCTAAAAATCCTCCAGAAATTTACTTTGAATTATTCAGTTGAGATATATGAAGTGATGAATGGTCTGTCGATCATCGATGGCCTCGTCTACAGATGCGTGTCGACATTTCGTCGTGTACACAGATGAATCTTATTCTTTTCTGACAAAGTCGTGAAATACGTCGTCAAAACATGTACCATAATCGGATAAGTAAGTTAGTACCTTAAGATATAAGTAAATGTCGAATAAGTGGTGTGAACCTGTATTCGGTTAGTTATTAGGACTTTCTTTACCTTAAACTACTCCAATGCGTTGTCCCATTGTGTCTTCTTCAGAGAGAAACTGTTTGGTCTTAACACTGCAAGAAGACCTACTCGAACAAAGGACGGACAGTACCATACTGAAGATGGCACAATGCCGGAATGGGTTAGAGTAGTTAAGAAAACCGAAAATGATGACGGACCCAATGCTGGTACTGCATGAGTACTGAAAGGATTCTACAATAATTTGTTGAACAATTATTCAGATATCGTGAGATGCGGTCTGGTGTGATATAGGTATCAGAAAAACATTTTCTTTATCGTGCCAACGTTTCGATCTTTTATTGAGCCCTGAAGATGATCTCAATAAAAGATCGATATTTCTGATGCCTACATCACGCCAGAGCGCATCTCACGATATCTGAATAATTATCCATTAACGGGCACTAATCTCTACACAAATTTGTTGAACTTTTTGCAATTTCTCCGGTTGAATCTCGCTCCAAAGAAAATGACAAAAGATAAAGCATCCATACTTTCAAGGGGCGCTACGGACTTGGAATGACCGATTTTAATCAAACATTTTTTTATGTTACGAGGCCAAAAAATATTCGACATTTGGCCTAGCACAAATAAAAATTAATTAAAAAAATATTTTTTTGCTGTCTTTGTTCTGCAAATATAACCGGGTTTTTATACATGGTTGGATAAAATAAACGCATCGTCTTAAATTTGAATGTATTAATTCTAAAAACAAAACTATTATTGAATAAAGAACAAAAATCCATAAAAGTCCATATTCAAATAAAAATGTAATGAAAATTTGATGTCACCTTTAATACTCGTTATATCCCCCAGTGGCACGAATCATTAATTATTAATCCTTTGCATTCCTTTGAAATGATTTCTGATAAAATCCTGAGGACCCGGGTTTCACAATCGTACTCGACGCTTAATTTGGTCCAAAATGTGTTCAAAGCTGGACTTCGAGTAGGCCACACCAAGGGTTCCATCATAATGTCATTCAGGGAGTCCTACACAAAACGTGGGCATTATCCTCCAACAGCAAGAATCTCTCACCGATCTGAGTGGCAAATGGACTGCAAATTCGTAGATTATGTCTTGTAAGTACCTCTGCGAAAATTCCTCGCATAATAACTAATTCGGTGCGCATATCCAGAAATACCACCCATAACGTCAACGACCCACCTTGAAATGAGCTTCCTGAGAAACAATACCTTTCTCCTTTGCATCTCCATATGAAATTAGGCCTATCTGAAGATTTGAGACCAACTCTAAATCCATCTCTAAAGAGAAGTCTTCCCCAATTTTCAATGTCCAATTTTGGACCTGTGCGAATTGAATCCGAGCCATTTTTTGTGCTTTGGTAAGAAGAGGTATATGAGCCGGGTACCGCGCCATGGTGTATTTTAATTCTGCCTTTTTTTTACAGTACTGGAAGAAAATTCACACATTCGGAATCTTATAATGGCTTATCTCAGTTCCAGTAATGCTGCTTCGTAGAGGCTGATGACGGATGAATCTATGGTCTATCTCGTCCTAGCTTTGTAGAGAGAATCCCTGGTCTTCTGAAGTGTTGAAAAACGCTTTCTGTTGTAGAGTGATTTACACTCAGACCCTTTGAAACGTAGAGCAGGCTGTAATAATATGACCGTTCTGACTTCCTCTAATAATGTCGCTGATACTGCATTACTGACTGAAACGCCTAACTGTAGGCGTTGTCATTGAAAAAAGTTTGAGAATAAGAATAAACGATTAGGTTTCGTGGTCCGATTGAACAAATAATTTATATTCAATTAAGTGATCTTTAAGTAAGGTATTGGTGAAGATAAAAAAGTTGTCCCAAACGGGATTCGAACCTCGCTCCACAACTTGAGCTATCGTGTCTTCCATCCGCTCGGACAGGGAGGTCAGTGTCCTAGTGTTCACTTCCCTAACCTCACCTCTCGATTTTTTCCCTCCTTTTGTCATTTATTAAATGTCGTGAATCTATTTGATTCTCGGCGACAATGAATTGGCCACGGAGAGGTTTAGTGAGATATACTTCGGTTTTGGTTAAGATAAAATGCCAGTGTTTTATTTCACCCAAAAATATAATTAAGAAATTAATTAATTGAAATGAATTCAGTCTAGTTAATCGGACCTCGAAACGAAATAGATGTAAATGCAAAGGAGACAAACAGTTTGAGCCCTGAAGATGATCTCAATAAAGATCGAAACGTTGGCACGATAAAGAAAATTTTTTTCTGAAACCTACATCACCGCATCTCACGATCTCTGAATATTTATCGAATAGCGGTCAATAATCACCACACATATCGGAATAGTGTCTAACCTTGTTGGTAATCTTATTTCCAAACCCTCCCCTTATAAATTTACATGAAAAATCCATCACTAGAGATGGCAAATTGCTGGAACAATTATGGTAGGAATAAACAGGTGGATCAGGAACGACCTCAGTACAGCTTCGTCACTCTGCAGACCAAGAGAAAATCTCACAGTCATTTTGGTTTCGATAAAAACCTGTGTTGTATTCTTTGTCTTGGCTGCCAGTACTTAAGTCATTAGTTGATATCGCGACTACCGCATAACATTTTATTTAAAAGCTTAACTAATTTATGATGTTATTACTAGTCACTCGGTATTATTTAAATGGCGTGGTAATACCGGAGCAACTTATGAGAATTTGGCGGTGAGGGTTTTTCTGCGTGTGGGTGGACACATTTATACCTGATTGACGCTGAGACGCTATTTATATAAGTCCGTCCATCCTCGCTGGTTAACGTAAACTTACTAATTTTAAAAGGTTTAGAGCAATGCTGATTCATTTACGATGTTTTTTACTGATAATCAAAAAACGCATAAGGAGTTCATGAAATTTTTTATTAAGAAATCAATTGTTTCAGATAGTTTAAGAATTGGCGAATAGCGGAAATAAAATCGGGTGTGATAAAGGAAGATGGTGAAAGCTGAATGTCGTCCTGTTCCTGAGATGAGGCCAATGCGTAAATCCACCCTTAATCTCTCCGGACCATCTCAATCCGACAAACGGATAATTACTCACCGGGCCGAAGGCTCTTCTGTTTCTTGCCCGGGTGAAGAACTGTCGGGACTCTATTAGGGAGAAGGGGGCGGCAGTGCCTACTGGAAGGGGCGGGTGCCGGCGAGAGAGTGTGGATCAGCGGGATCATCAATCAAACCGGTGGGCGAATTCTTGGAAGGCTTCCCGGGAGGGAGGCGGAGGGAGAGAAGGAGCGAGAAGCCGCTGGGAAGAGAGGGAGGAAGTTGTTTGTTCGAGGAGGATTTGCCAAAGTATCCCAGGTGCGCCCATGAATACCGAAGCGATGTCCTGGAGAGCCTTATTTTCCTTTAGTCCAGATAAACTAAAAATCATCACAATTCACTGTAACAATTAGCCAAATAATCAATTTTTATCCCTTAACCAAAAGCTGATTTAATTTATTCAACATGTCATTATTGTGTTGTTATTTTTTCCTTTTAAAAATATTTTAACCCGAGGAAACTATTGGTTATTACCCACTCTATTTTTCCTCAAGTTAATTTTTCACAAATCCACCTATTCACATAAATTGCTCAAAAATGAACAAGGATATATTTAATTTATTATTATGGTAATAATTTTAATTATATTAACCGATATATTCTTGTTAAATGGATAGACTATAGAAATAGACAATACAAACAAACAACAAACGAACCCCTGAATAGTATACATGAAGATTACTCATTTTGTAAGCAGACATCTTTTCTAGTCTTTGCTCTTTTATAATCAAGTTGTATTTTATTTAACCTTGGAACAACATCTTCTTGAATCAGAAGTTGGCAATATTATTGTGAGAATGAGACATAGAGGTCAACGGCAAGTGGATAACCCATAGGCGGTTGGCGTTTCTCAGAACATTGTATCCCGCACTTTAGCCCGATTCGGAGAGACTGGAAGTCCCGATAGCAGGCCTGGTAGCGGATCTCAGCGCATTACGATGCTAAGGGTGGACAGAAATATTACAATTTCTGCTAAAAAAAAATCCCTTTCCATAGTGCCCGCCAGATCGATTAAGGATCGTTTGTGGAAAGTTGGCCTCATGTCGTACGCCTCTTTGTGGCAACTTGCAGCAACAGCCCGCCACCAGCACCTCAGGAGAATACGGGCGAACGCCTAGAAGGGATCACCAATTGGACTGCTGTGGCGACTGATGAGTCGCGTTTCTGTCTGTATAGCAAGCGGCGAAGAATCTACCGAGAACAGGGGATGCTTACATTGTCCCAGTTCTTGCTCCCTTTAGTGCAGTTTGGTAAGCCCTGCGGAAATGGCATCTATATGGTTGAGGAATACGCCCCTCAAACCAGCGATCTTGTTTGGATTTTATCCTTCTGGATGACTATGTCAGACCTTACATAGAAAAAATCGTTCATCAATCTTTACAAAATCTGGGAATTTCCCATCTGCCCTTTCTTGGCAGACAAAACACAGCAATATCTCACTGGCACTGTCAACACGACATGCACAGAATGGCACAATCGTATTTTGAGAGAGTAAAAATACTTTGATTGAAATAATAATTTCATTTTGTTTTACATCCTACATGTATTTGTTAAATTTAAACAATGCTTGTAAATCCCAGGCTCTGAAGATGATCTCAATAAAGACCGAAACGTTGGTACGATAATTAAAGTGTTTTTCCGATACCTACATCACACCAGACCGCATCTCACGATTTCCGAATAATCATCGACTAACTGGCACTAATCACCAAACATTTGGCAAAATAAAATTTATCTTCGCTAAATACTATTAAGCCTATATCCATTGAAAATTATGTATATACAAAGACAAGGAAAATCTATGAATAATTTAAAAAGGGAGGATAGATTTGGAGCATATAAAATGATAAATAAAAATCGTGCGCAGAAGAAGGAATCAGTAAATAAAAAACTATCAATCTTTTACGTTCATTCTTTTCCAAAACCAATGAAGGAACAGGGCCAGGTTGGTATGTTGTGTGCAAACCCAAAATACTAAAATAGACCTCGTTTCAAACGAAAATACATGTTTTCAATGCTGCCATAAAAATCTTTAAAAAATCTTACACTGACAAAATAATCTTCATAAAATCATGAAAACGAAAGGTTATTTTTAAGTTGCTTCCGGGGCAATTGAATGAACTAGTCAAAAAAGAGCATCCATTCCCACCCATGGGGCTAGAACCACCACCAGGTCCGCCGGAAAGTGAGTTTGAGTTTAAGTTGGAACTTAAAAAAATGGCTTCAGAAAGAACACTTAAGCACTTAACAAAAATACCAGTTATGAAGCAGTGATCAGATAGCCACTATGCAAGTAAAACGTTCACAACTTTAATAGTGAATGCGTACAAAATCGCTCTAACCAGGAAATACCTATCAATCTGACAGAAAATTTTATACCTGGGCAGAATAGAAGTTTGTGTAATGCACAGGAAATTATACTGCTCAAAACCTACAATTGGGATACCTCAATTGTAGATCCCCCACGAAATAAAAAGAGATATGGCCTATTCTAAAGGTTCCAGACAGTAAATTCAATTAAAGAACGCCAAAACTGGCAAACGCGTTAGTACAGTTTGACAGGCAATATGTGGTCTATATAAGGTCACTAGCACCTGAGAAAACACCTGCACAACATGGTTATGATGACCCAATTTGTCTTTGATTCACATCCGATACTGACAGTCAATATCCTACTATATCTTAAAAGAAGAATTCAATCAATTGAACTTATCTAAGGCAGCAGGAAAAGTAAAATAAATCAGAAGGCCTCTGTACTTTGATCAGAAGGCCAAGTACCCTAATACCATCATTATTATTCTTCCTTGAATTGTTTCACGTAACGTTCAGTACTTGCATCCTTCAATTGAAAATAAACAAAGCATTCTTTTTATAAGCGTACAATGTTCTTTTGTGGAGCGATGGCTTATATTGGAAAAGATGAAACAGTGATGAAATATTTGTGCATAGCGGCCTCTATCATTACTGGATTCTGATAGGCCGATTTCTCTGGTCTGGTGACCTTAGAAACTGTCTCACAAGCCACATGAGCTTTTGATGACGAGTTTCTATCAGATCATTTTCGGCGAGCAAGTGCTACTGCTGGTTGTGTCCCACAAAATTTTCCAAAATATCAGTGTGTTTTTGCAGTGTGAGAAGGCATTATAAAAGTGTGGAACTTTTCTTTTTTATGTAAGTAAATCTCAGAATTCGGAAATAGAAATTTTGTGATGAATGGTTTCGTAAGGATCCTGGCTACGAGAGACCAGGCGATTTCTACAGAATTTAACTTTATTTAATTACCGTGGTGGCAAAATTGATTGATAGACGACTAAGCCGTGTCTGGCAATTATCTACTTTCCAGCCCAAACCCCAAATCTATAAATTATTCATCAAGGTTCATTATCAGTCACCGAGTGAAACCCCTCGAATTAATTAAAGGGCGCTTACCGTTGATAACCTGAAGCGTACACGCTTGATATATTGATGGTGGGAGCTTTCGCCTCCCTGCCAAGACAACTGAGGATCCTTTTTTCCGGGCGAGGGCGGCTTTTTTACCCCCCCCCCCCCATACCACTGCCACAACTATTTTTCATTTGGATGGAAATATCGGGCGGTCGGGCGTGGGTCGACAAAGGACTCCCGCGTCGTCGAAACAAAACTCGGAATAAAGAGCCCAGCTGGGAGAATCATTAAGAAAACCCCTTTGAAATCATCTCGGAAGAATGCTTTAGGCCGTCTTGTAAAAGAGAACTTTTAAACGATTAAATAATTTTTCTCTTTCTTAATTGTGTTTATTGTAAGGAATCATTGCACAAACAAGAACGTTTTTACTTTAAAAAAAATATTTAACACAGTCGGGCATGTGTTTATGTAAGCACTTATTCAAATTGTCCATGTAGAATCGTTTAATTGGACTATTGCACAAATCCTTATAAATATCTGCCCAAACACGGCAGAAAAATTAGGTCAAAAATTATAGTTTGGCCATTTAAGAACTTTTTGGTCTTGTCTTGAATCAGATATTTCAAATTCTCCACATAATCACTCAAGAGTTTTATACTTTGATGATTTGTTTAAGTAAAGGTAAGTTGCACAAACGCCACTGTAAATTGCGAGAAATTGACAGGTCAAAAGAACAGTCGAAAATCCAAATATTATCCACGCATTTGGAGAAAATAAAATCTAAGTACGTCCTGGGAGCAAACACCACATCAGGAGGTCAAATTGGACTAAAAAGCCCCTATTGCCCACATTTTGATTTGCAACTGCCTTTGAGATTTTTTACTTTTTAGGTTAGTTAACCTTTCGCAACTTTATTCCATAAAATAGAAAGCATATCATAAAATGTTAATCCTACGGTTTGACAATACAAAGAGGGGCGTCGGTTGCCGCAACGGTTTAGGTGTTCACATCGAGCTCATCACTGAAAGGTAAAGGTCCCGGGTTCGATTCCAGCGGCTCTGTATTCCAACCCGAAAACATATAAATGGTTTTTTTTTTTTCAAAAATACCGGTACCCTAAGGGTTGTTGATATGACCTCTGCTGTTGTAAACTCTCTTAAAAAAATTATTTAAAAAATAAATAAATATCAAGAAAACTGACAATCCAATTGATTGATTTGTATTTTTATTACATTAAGAAAAACAAAATATAAAATTAGAATGAAAATAAATTTTTACGAGTTTCCAACGAAAGTTTTTCTTTGTGCAGTCAATATTGATATGGAGCTTCAGAAAGGTTTCCTATACTAATGAAAATTAAAAGCATGTAATTTATTTCTTATAAGTTAGTTATCAGCATGTAAAATTAACGTTTAATGAGTGAAATATGATTTTGTCGATACCATATGTATTATGATTTTGAATCTTCTATTAAAAATTATTGCAAGTAAGGAAAAACCTTTACAAAAAAGTATTATAAAAGTGAAGCAAGCTATCTTAAAACAAATTAAATATACCAACTTTCCAGGAAAGGGTGACAGGTTTGTGATTTTTAACAATCAGTGTAATTCTTTGCAAGGTTTTTCAAAAAAATTTTTTTATTTTCCTGTTGTGGTTAATATAAAGTAAGGGGGATCATTATATAATCTGTCTTGAACGGTAAAAAGGCGGATGTGCATAATGCAGTGTTACATATCCGTTCAGTAAACAGGATTTGTACTATCGCCCCATCGGGTAAGCGGCTCCTGGACCGGTAATGCCACATACAATTCCAATTATTAATTGAAAATAACCGACAAGGATTACCGTTTTGACATCAACGGTAAAACTGAACCGTTAAATTTTTACTGCTATTTCAGTTTCAGACCCAATTTAAGGAATGCTCGCCAAGAAAATAAATGATATATTTAGAATCACATTTGAAATACTGGGCCCATCAACTGTTTCATAAGAAATTATATGTTTAGAGCAACTTCTAACATCCAGATTAATTAAGATAAGTACCCTCCGGAAAGACACCCAGCTTGTCTAATTAGTTCATGGAGAGAGTCGGATGAATCAATATCTCCCTCGACCCTTCATTCCCGTCACTTCCCTGACGTTGCATTTTAAATTAGTTTTCCCAGCCGGTCTGATATGAAGGGCGAGGGTCTGTCAGCCTTATCAGCCCTTATCAAAAACAAAGCGAGAGAGGGCGAGGCTCGACCGTCATAAAAATCACAAACTCAAAAGTAATTTGTCCCGACGTTTAATGCTCGACGCCTGGGGAAAATTGGTGCCGGGGGTTGTTCTCGTCCTAACCTAATTAGGCCCCGGAAGGAATCGATCAACGTTCTGGGTCAATTTCAAATCCATCGTTAATAACATTATCTAACGTTATTTTGTTTATGTTTTCATTATGTAGAACAGGCAGATGGGCGATTCTTAGGTGATACATTTTTAATATTTTTCCATGAGGGATGGATATACAGCACAGTGCGCAATGCTTAATCCCTAAACAGACAATATAGAAGGTGAAAAATACTTATACCACAAAGGAAAAACTGAAAAAATAAGCTAATTTTCCGTAAATAGCAATGAAATAATAAATTGATTAGCATTTTTGACGTATTTATACAAACGATTTTCACTGAAATAGTTCAGCAGTACTTATATACACTGAATATACATATATATAGTTAGATTTTTATATAAATATACATACACATATATATGGATTGATAGAAAGATTAAGAGGGAGAGAGAGAGATGAGAAAGAGAGAAAGAGAGACAGACAGACGGAGAACCTAGTACAAACTAGAAAAAAAAATTGGGTTGTAGTAAAAACTAAACACAGCAAAGTGCAACCAACCATACTGGTCTAATTAAATCAGGTGGGAAGTCATGAATTTGTACGTGTTTTTTTCTCGAAAAATCCCGACTTTTAAGCTATAAATTAGCATGCTTTCAAATCTAGTGGATTTGTTCCAATTTTTAACCACATTTTTAAATTCTTAATTAAATATCCTATAAGTGGTTATTTTTAATCAAATCAAACGCCGATATATGATAATTCTTCCCGAGATTGAAAATTTTAAAAAAGAATCGACTTTTGATAAATTTTCAAAAATAGCTGTTTTTCAACCAATATATTTGTAGAGGTGCCAGGTTGCTTGTTAAACAGACTACTTTATATTTCCTGCCACAAACTGGGCCTTCTTAATAAATTATAATCCCAGATATAAAATAAAATGTTTAGCTCAAATAACACCTTTGAAGAGGGACGTAGCCCAAATGCATAAGCCTCTGAAATAGCTGGCATATAAAAAAATTGGCGTTTTAGCTGAAGAAAACGACCAATCAAAATTGGCCATTTTTCCATCATAGTAATAAATCACGAATTAAAGAATTACAATTATAAAATAAAACGTTTGGGGAGGTTTTGTTGAATTCGTTCCGACTTTTCTCACTATAATGCCTTAGAAACGCTGAAAGAAGAGAAATTCACCTTAAAATACTTTTGATTTTGGCTCAAATTCGGAGGAGTAGTGAATTTTATGGAAATAGTGTTGTATATGGAACATCAGACAGCGATTTTTTTTTTGCTATAAAACATTCGTGTTTCGGAGCTTTAGAGGGTGCTCAAAACAAATCCTAATTGGGGTTTTCAAAGAAAAACGGTTTGTCATGCTCATTCAGATATCGTGATATGCGGTCTGGTGCGATGTAGGTATCAGAAAAAACATTTTCTTTATCGTGCCAACGTTTCGATCTTTATTGAGATCATCTTCAGGGTTCAAAGTGTTTGTCTTCTGTGTAATTGTGCCATTCTTTTGTGTCGTGTTGAGAGTGCCGGGAGTTTTGTCATACTTTACTGGAAGAGCTAATTTTTTTTAAAATGAAACTGCATTTAATACGATCCTGCATATTATTTTCCTATGTTGGGGGAAAAAAAATAAAATTAAAAAAAAAATTAAAAATAAAATAAAAAATAAAAATATGTTTTTCTGCAGCTACGTATATTGCTAAAAACGCTCGGACTACTTTTGTATCTAGCATCAAGGAAAAACCTATTTAGCATCCCTTTTTATTTCGTAATTGTAATCTTTTCATATAAAGGGAGAAAGTGTAAAGAAAGAGTGCGATTATCAAGAAAGAAAATAAAATTATATGCACGTACATAAATACGGTATAAATAATTAATTGGTACTTCGTCGAGTAAAATTTTACTATATTCATCAATGTGATCTTCCTGGCAGATATATTTAGTTAATCGTCCATTGATAAGAACAGCCGCTTAAAAATTTGACATTCCACCAATTTTGATATTCACAAGTAATATTTCAAAAAGACGGACCGAACAGTACCACATGTGAACAAAAAATATCCATGGGGGATGTCCTGGGGATGTTGGATGGAACGGGGAGGGAAATCGCCCAATCAGCGTCCCAAACCCGACTCGGCCACCCTCGCCCTGAGTGTGAAAAAAAGCCACCCCTCCTCTACGGCCATATTGAAAAATGAACGCTCCCCCCCCCGTTTTTAAACTTAATGCTTTAACCGTTTTAAACTTCCGTCAGAAATAACTAGCTCTTTTTTTTCCTTGTGAAGTTTGTTAATTAATTCAATTTTTCGGATTTATTTCCGTTTTTACAGTTAATCGACTTTCAAAACTTCTCATACAATACACGCGTGTGACTTATTGACTTTAAATAAAATTTTCTTAAAAAACAGAATAGTTTTCCTCAATTAATTAAACATGATTTTTTTGCGAAATGAAAAAGAAAATTTCGCCAAGCGCTATCGAAGTCCAAGTAGTTTAAGAGGGTGGAGGAGCTGCGTATTTAGCCGATGCTGGCTTTGGCACAGATTATTTATTTAGAATCGAGTGCAATTAAATGATTGATTATATGTAATATTAAGAATTATTAAAAAATAACATGATCAAAAAATAATATGATTTAAGTTTTCATAAATCTCTCTTGCGAATCGTTCAAGAAAATTTGATTGAACATCTTGGTGAATAATTTAGTCAAAAAATATATAGTCCAAGTTACGTTATTGGTTAACCTAGTAAGTACAACAAAAAGATAAAGATAATAAAATGAGGAAACTTGGAAAGGTGGAAGATTTTCTAATTCTGCGTTTGAAAATCCTGTAGGTGTAAATTTTTCCATTTAGAAAATCCTATTTCTCTGGCTTTTTCTCTCTCTCCCTCTCCCACTGTGCGCGGGATTTTTTTTTAGTAAAATATTATTTGTGAATTACCATAATATTGTTAATTACATCATTATACAAGGATAGGTAATAATACGTTTAAGAAAGTTCTCTAATTCTCATTGACAAAATTTTTTCTTACATTTAAATTGTGACAGTTTTCAGTATGATCTGGGTGGTGATGAACCTGTAATTTGAACTTTATTTACGAATTTCGTCTTACTTTCCTCTCTGTGTCGATCTATGAGACGCGATTCGCAATTTTGCTCATTTTTAGCTTTGGGTCTGTGTGATTTTTGTGGAGTCAAGTCTGTTTTATAAGATAGTAAGAGACAGGGTGCCGGTGTTGCCTTTGTCGATGCCTTAAGTGGATTGTTTGTTTTCCATTTTTAATTGTTTAGTGTTTGAAATGTGTGTATGTTGTATGTGTATGTTTATGATTTAGATTTATTATCAAGCTATCGAGTATATTCATTTTCCGTACTATTTTACACCGTGTAGTATTTTCTATTTTTCTATTCTGTATTGTTGACGGTAAAATGGTAAATGATATTTATTATATATGTCACCTGTCATTCATTTTTCCTATCTGTACTATTTTTCGCAATATTCCTATATTATGTTGCATTTTGGCCAAGTAGTTTGGTTTGGTCATTGTTTTCTAATAGTATTTTCCTGTGCATTCGTGGTTTTAGGTGTTTTTAATGTCCAATTTTATAAATAGATTTCTCAGCTTCAACGTCTCTTTATATGTCTTTCTAATTCCGTTTTGTTGAGGTTGGTTTTGTATGCCTTGTGCTACTTATTCATCAATAAAATAAACTCGGCTTATTAAATTTATTTTACAGTCACAGAATGAAGAAGGAAGAGGTTAAAATTTGACCCAAGCGAAAAATTGCACTTTTACAAAACTATTTTTTAAATAGTAAATGATAATAAGACAGATATGGATTAAAATTTCAAAAAAAATTTTCTGTTTTTTTATGTAAGTTCGTATTTTCTAAAATTGACCCAATTTTATGCTATTTCGATCAATTTTATTGACGAATAGATGGTACAAATTTTGTACGAATGAGTATAAAAGATTCAAACAGAAAAATAATGTCAAAAATTGCGAAGAATAAAAAATCGAAAACATTCAAAATTCTAACTCTAATTGAAAACGGATAATGAAAAATCACGCAGGAAAAATAATCAAGAAACAATTGTCAACAAGTGAACAAAATTTAATTCAATTCTATCATAGGGCTTAGATGATAATGTGTAGAGATTAGTGACCGTTAACGGATAATTATTCAGATATCGTGAGATGCGGTCTGGTGTGATGTAGGTATCAGAAAAACATTTTCTTTATCGTGCCAACGTTTCGATCTTTTATTGAGATCATCTTCAGGGCCTGGGATTTACAAATTCAAAATCAAACATATATAAACATGAAACAGTAAAATCTCACTGGCACTCTCAACACGACATCGCACAATTACACAGAAGACAAACACTTTGAGTGAGTAGAAATACTTTCATAGAATATAAAATATAATTTTTGCATTATATAAATTCACTTTTCCAAATTCTATATGTATTTTCTAAACGTAAACTATGTTTGTAAATCCCAGGCTCTGAAGATGATCTCAATAAAGATCGAAACGTTGCGCGATAAAGAAAATGTTTTTCTGATACCTACATCACACCAGACCGCATCTCACGATATCTGAATAATAATTAAATGATAATGGCATCGAAAGAGGCCAAATGTCTTAATAAATAAGGGGAGATAGTGTGGTTGTTTCATTACTTTTCGACAAAACTATCAATTTAAAACGGGGGCCGCGGTAGCCGAGTGGTTAGCGTGAGAGACTCTCGGCTAGTAGACCCCGCGGCCGCGGGTTCGATTCCCGCCGTCGCCCCTGGCCCTTTTTTCACGATACCCTTCCCCCAAAAATCTAATTACGGAATAAATATATACAAGAAGCCTGGCTAGATATGCTTAGTTCATGAGGCAAAAAAAAAAAAAAAAAAAAAAAAAAAAAAAAGTTTTTAGTCAAGATTAATCTCGATCTCGGTCTGGTCTGGATGGGAAAATAAATCAACCATTACTGCCAAAATTTCGACCAATTTAAGGTCATCATCAGGGTGTATTGCAATTATTAATATATATTTGTTCATTTAATTCGTCAATCAATATAGCTTTAAAAATAGTCTTAAAAATGTCTGAATGAAGCAAAATTAAGCTGAACGCAACATTTAATTGTATTTTTATTACCTCGCAACATTTAAAACAACTTTTAAATGTTAGGACAAGTGTTGAGTTTTTATTTTGGAGGAATACATGCCTTAACGATTTGCTATTGTCTAAAAATTCCCTAACTTATTAAATAAGAACTAAATATTGCGAATATTTTCATAGCAAATATGTGATTTAAGTGACTAAAAGTTAATTAGTGTTTCCACAATTGAATGCATGTTATTGTCAATTATTTTATACAATAGAACTTTATAAATAAATACCCGAACAAAAGGGAGAATATTCGACAGTGTGAACAGCAGCTGTGTTGGAGTAGTGCAAAAGTCGACGTTCGCGTGGTGGAGTGCGTGTCGGTGTATTTTTAGGGAACCTGGATCGCACACATATGCGCCTTTGAGCAAGATTAATGATAGGCCCCTGTTCATTTCGCACCCATGACCTCTCTCCGGGTTTTTGTACACCTTTCGCCTATTTTCGAAGGAGGCTTCCGCCTTGGGGGAAACAACGACCATAATCAAAGCCGCATTCAAACAACATTACTGACTTTTGCTGCTGTGGCAATTGATCAAAAAAAAAAAAAATGAAAAAAAAAGATTTTTCACGATATTTTCCCACCATTTATTTTTACATGGCATTTAACTTTTCTTACTATGAATAATTCATGATGCACAATCTATGAGTTCTTATGATCTCCCCAATACAACCAATATTTGCTGTGTTTCTGGAATCCACATCTTTATTATGAAAATATTTCACATATTTAGCTTTTCGTTTCGTAATTTATGGAAATTTTAATCAGCGTGTATTCCTTCAAAATTAAAATTCAACACTTGTTTTAATTACAATTAATTAAGGTTTTTAGTTGAGATAAAAATTCAATGGCGCGAACGGGATTCGAACCCACTATCTTTGGCTAGATACGCCGCTGCTCTACCACTTGAGCTATCGTGACCTCGATCCATTCGGACACCCAATTCCCTTCTCAACCCCACCTTTTGAATTTTCCCTCCTTTTTGCTATTTTTCAAGTGGTAGAGTGGTCAACTGGACCACGAAATTAGTGAATTTAACTTGTCTTATTTCATCCTAAAAGATTTTGTACATGTTACAAAGTAATAAAAATACAATTAAATTCACTAGTTTTCGTGGTTCGCTTGGCCAATTAATATCTTTCAATTAATTAAGGATTTTAGTTGGGATAAAATAGTCAGTGCACCGAGCGGGATTCGAACCCACGATCTTCGGCTAATTATAACGAAAAAACGAAAAATGATAAAAAGGAGGGAAAATTCAAAAGATGGGGTTGAGCTGAGAAGTTAGTGGGCGAGTGGGCACAATTTAAATGGACACAATTTAATGTTAGATCATTTTGGATATATAAAATATTATTTTTGTTTTGAATTACATTGTACTAAATTGTAATTACTGTTGTATTCAGCGTTAAATTTATTGCAATGTTCTTGGATATACAATGTTTTTGGTGATTCCATTTGGCACATATGCATACAACAAAATCCTTACGTATAATAATTCCTTGTGATTTCTTTCCTCTCCTAAATGAATTTCAAGTGAAGTTTTTCTTCTGTGAATTCATTAATTATATATATTTACTTATATCTGCCCCATCTGTAAAAAAACAATAGTGGATTTTTCTTCTAGTAGATTTTTTTTTTTGGGGGGGGGGGAGGGGCTTTTGACATTTCATCCCCTACTACGTCACTAGATTGGGGACGATGGGGTACGTTTAGAAATATTCCGCCACCGACCCCGAACACACAATCACTCGCTTTCATCGTTCGAGGGGCGATGATGACGTTACATTTCACCTTCAACCCTCGCCATTCACGCTAATAAATACATGCACTCAGATAAAACATATTGTCACATAGCACATAAGACATACTATATACAATAAAAAACCCAATTTCCCCTAAAAGGCTTCCGTGCTCGAGGACTCTTCTTAAATCCGGCGGCATGCCTACACGCTCTCTATATGGAGTCAAAGCATGACACACCTCTCTGCCTAGTAGATTGTTATTTAAATTGGTAGACTATTTTTTATTCACGAATAGTCTGGACCTAGGTATCGTCTGGATGAAGTATTGTAACAAATTCAGTTGTCACAGCCAAATTTTTGATATGTTTTAAGGTCATTTCAGGGCAAGATAATGTTAAATATATTACAAGAATCTTGTGAAAAATGGTCCGACATACCAAAAAGGAAGGATAGGGTTGAAATGATTGTAAATAGATCTAACTGCATCTATCACCAAGCTGGCTACAAGAATAAATCATTAACGATTATTATTTGTTTTTTTTCTTTCATTAAAAAAGAAAAAGTTTGGCTTTTAGATAATTTGGATTTCTTTTGTTTTTTAATGCCACCTGAGTGTGCTGGGTGTGTTTAAGTTAAGTGGTTTGGAGAAAGCTCTGTGAACCGGAAGGGGAACCATTTGTCGCCGCGGGTTTCGCTGTCAGAAGAAAATTTAGGTCGTGTTCGCTTCAAAGGGTTCCTTTTGGAAACGGGCCACCCTCTTTTCCTCCATAGAGGAAACCACCTCGAAATAAATGACTTATCTCCCCGAAAGGTGGATGGGGGAGGTTCATCAAGACCTCGGGATCTTTGTGTCATCCTTAAACTGAAGGCGGATGTTTTTTTATATCGGAGGTGGAAAAAAGAGGAGAGGTAAAAAAAAGGACGAGGAAAATTCTCCCTTTTCCCATCACGGAAGGCAGGGAGTTTCCCTGAAAGCCGAACCTGTCTTTAGAAATAATTGATTTACTTTTAATGAGAAAAATGTCTTCCTCAAGCCCCCATCGACCGACACCCTTCGTCCGTTCACGACGGATTTTTTTTCTTTCTTTTTAGCAAGAATAATAACCGTCCCTTCCGCCGATTCCGCTCCCTAGCTAAAACCGGCTCGGTCTCAGTGAACGAAGTTTTGATAGAGTCAGCAGAATGATTGATTGAGAGCCGTTTAATAAGAGTTCGATCTCTGTTTTAGTAGTTGAATGAAGAAAATAAGGGGAGGAATTACCTCTAATTCGCAAATGTCATTGTGTTCTAGTTTACGAAATTTAATTCAAATAAAATTATTGTTAAAAAATAAGTAATATTTACATTCACTTCATCAATCGTTCGTCTTTTTGGCAACAAAAAAACAGACGACACATTGAACTACTGATAATATATAACTTTTTTGTAAAACAAAGAATATTTTGTACAAAACAACTTTTATACAACGTTTAAACCTCTATAAAACCAATCACTTTTGAAAATAACAAATCTGAAACATTACATTGCGTTATTAAAATTTTTAGTTCCCACAATTCACTTGTACTTCGATTACATGTTCTTTGATAACTGAGATAAAGACATAAATAAGGAAAGGAGAGAAAGTCCTGCCATGCAGGGGCGTTTAACTGCAAACTTCTTGATAGGTGTCGCAGATAAGCAGTGCAACTACTATGAGACCCATTTTTCATGCCTTACCAACTGCAAAGCTGGGCTATGCTAGGTTTTGGAACACAGGATTGACTACTTGGTCAACTTGGTCACAGCAGTCCCGTTAGGAAGTTTATTTTTAAGGTTTAACAGATGATCAACAATTATTATTGAACCTCTCTTTTTCTCCCTACCTACCTATCTATATATTTCTCTCTCTATCTCTCTCTCTCTCTCTCTCTCTCTCTCTCTCTCTCTCTCTCTCTCTGTCTCT
>CM077107.1:8087462-8129317 GCA_039619505.1 Cimex hemipterus | reverse complement strand
ATATATATATATATATATATTAGGTGGACAATTAGTTATTCACATATAAGTATTTATATCTAATTCTATCATTTTTTATTATACCAATTGATGTAAACTAGAAATCATATTATTTGTGGAAGATATTGTAAAATAAAAAATGAATGAAGAAATTAAATAAACATTTAATGATGTTATAGAAAAATGTATTCTTACGTTATTGTTCTGATTCTTGTTCTCGTTACAATAGAATCTACTTCAAGAAGTTTTGCAACTTTTTTTTAATAAGAAATAGATGGAACAATGCACAATAAACGCCATTTTCTATAGCCATTATGGTTGCTAGTGGGAAATACTTGTTAGTCAAAATAATAGTCAGCATTTTAATCTAGCCATGAGATTTTTTCTCTCTGTTTAAATTGCTTCTTTAATTGATTTCATGGAGCGGATAATGCACAGAGAAATCGACAAAGGAGATGAAGAGAAGGTCGTGAGCAATTAGGACGCTTTCAATTACAAATCCTCCGCTTTTTAACCCTAGGGAAAATCCCCAGCGTGAGAAATTAAATAACTGTACAAGGGAGAGCCGGTTAACTCGTGAAGGCAATAATTGACCAGGGTTAAATGGTCGGAAAACAAAATGGAGGAGGTAATTGAAGGATTATTAGGGCGTCAGTGGATGATGGGGTGTAATCCGGTGGTTGCCGGGCCAACAGTCTTTGCGTATGAAGTAAAAGAATCACCGAAGCACGGGCTGTTCGAGTTTAAACTGATTATAGCGGGATGGACAATTTTTTTCCTTGATCTATCCAAACATTTTGCTTCTAATGGAGTCGCAGACCACCGAATAGCTGACAGAAGATTGACTAAATTCATTCCCTAAACTCCTTAATGAAGGCATGTCAAGGATGATGCTTATTTTTAAAGAAAATTCAAAATGTCAATAATATTTGTTTTTCTTGAGAAAAGATATCGATAAAAATAGAACAGAATATAAATAAATCTAAGGTCTTAACTTTAAACACATACAATTAGCCAAAAGATTGCAGAGCCGGGGGATCACAAACCCTTGCTCACTGGTTCATATATTCATCCATTTTTCAACAAATATAGACAAATTATCTATGGTGAATGGGACGTGTCTAAACTAGGCTACTATTTCTTGTTGTTTTTTATTCGTACACCTGTTTCTCATACCATTCCTTCTTATTATTATCACCTTATTTATCATTTAATATTATTTAACAATGTACATTTTAAATAAACTAGCAGTTAGTAAAAGTCGAGGAATTTTTTATTTTTTACGTTAATTTCTGTGTTAACTAACGTTTCACTTTAGTTATACATTTTTTTATATGCTAAAGTTGATTAGAAATGAACAAATATGGATTTTTTTTTATTTTGCAAAATATGTGTTTCGATATTAAAATTTATTCTCTTTTTATTATTTTCAGATTAGATCTCTTCTCACTTAAATTCCCATTCTCGTAGCTTTCAAAATGCAGCTTCTTCTTTTTTTTTTTAAGTGTGTAAAATGTTGAGTATTCTTTTAAAAAAGTGTGTAAAAAAGTTGAGTAATGTAAGTGAAATTAAGGAGCGTAACTGAAGGGTATAAGTGGTGCGAGGAGTGACGCCGTACATATATTTATGCTTTTGTTTTCAAGAGAAAAATTCATCGTATCCTCGTATACGTATGTCAAACACCAAAAAGATTAACATAGGGGGTCGATATACTCATAAAATCGCGATTCAGCATGGTGCAATTTTTTTTCAGCTAACGTTTGCACATATTCTATTATGTATCAAGTATTTTGTACTGCATGCATAATGTCATTATTACTATCCCCTAATGTAAAAGCATAAAAGATAACTCAGAAAATAAATCCTTTGAATTTTAGTAGGACGAACCTTTGCGCATGTATGGGTTAACAACAAATGGTGGTAGTTACAAATACTTCCCCTATTCAGGTACTAATTTATTTATTTTTTATTGAAGAAAGCTGAAATTTATATAGAAAAACATAATATATAAAAGTGTCTAAACACTGATCACTCTGCTTGAAGTTAAACTATAATGAAACATAATAAGGTGAGGTGAATTTTATTTTGTAAGTATGCTAGGTGAAAGTGAATTATTTTTAAAACAATTAAAATATTATAATACAAATCCAATCTTTAAATGTTTATCATGATCCCTATAGTTTTATACAATGGGATATATGAAACCTGGTTGAAAGATAAAAGTCTTAGAAAAGAAGGGCATTTTCATTATACAATATTTCATTAAAAACGTTTTAGTCAAATTGAAAGTTGTATACCCTCTAGATATAGGATAACGAATAATACGTTATATCTCATATACAGAATAATAATTAATTAGAGTTTGGTTAATAATGTTAGTCAGAAATCAGCAGGATTCGATTGAAATCACTCAAGAGAGACGACGGAGGGAAAAGAAAATCCCCGTGTAAGAAGAGGAAATATAATTGTTATATCGCTAACGATCCGTGTCTCATGAAGGTTTAAATCACAATGTGTTTGTAACATTGGAAATAATGCGTTACTAATCTAGAATTAATGGTGCTTGCAGGTTGTTCTCCAGACGTGGCCTGCGCGAGGGGGGATACAGTCGGCCATATTGATTGCTATGGAGTCGCCATGATGGATGAGGGACTCTCTCCAGGCTCCCTGTGCGTATCCCGGGGGAATGAGTCCACCCGACTGGAACAAGTGCGTTCAAATCTCCAGACGGTGTCGATTGTGGGGGTGGACGATACTGATTATTCAGGGCAGGGTGGACTGGCACGCATGCCATGTCGCATGGGAGTTCAATAAAAGTCTATTGTAACTGTTTTCATAAATAATGTACGAAATTTCGTATTTTTTAATTCTCCCAATGATTTTATATACTATATCTTATATTGTGGTATTTTCTCTTGGGCCCGGTCTCTGTGAGTGTCTATCTCTTTCACTTCATATTTACTCTCTTCCTCACGTCTTCTTCTTTTTATTATCTCTCTTTCTCGCCTCTCTCTCTTCTCTCTCTCTCTCTCTCTCTCTCTCTCTCTCTCTCTCTCGCAGATAAAAATCTGGGTAACAAAGCAAACATAGCACACAGACAGCACTAGTTAACATACTTAATGACATAATTAAAATATAGTCTATTTTAGCTCTTCTAGATTGCAGTCATGCCTTTAATACTGTAGGTCATAATGTACTGACAACTGGTACTGGAGCAATGAAATTTTCAAACTAAATTATAAATGAAATCAAACCATCCCTTGATAATAGACTAGAAGAGTAAAAACACCAAATATATTCTGTTTGGAAATCCATCAACAGGGACATACCACAAGGAGGAACACTATCAGCATTACTCTTTGAAATATACATTACTCAAATATCTAATTCACTAAAATATGATGATGATATCAATGTGAATATAGATTCAAATGTCACCAACATTAATGAACAAATAAATTAAATTTGTACTTGAATAAGGGAAAATGCGAATACCTATTTTTAGTACACAAGCAGCTATTATACTTTCAAACTAGATAAACGAATCCGATTAAAATAGGAAAAGATACACTGCCTGTCAAGTAACAACGGAATCTAACTTGTTAAAAAATACGCTAGTAAATTACATTAATTATTAATTATTAAAAATTATTCAGATATCGTGAGATGCGGTCTGGTGTATTATTAAAAATTATATACTCCAGTATAATGATGCATCAAATTGCTGTATTATAAATTCTTCAAAAAACTTAACTAACTTAAAAAAACTTCAAATAAAAAAGTTATTTCTTTCATTAATTATGTCCATACATTTTACAGCATTGTAGTTATTAGTGATGTTATTAACAAAAACTTGAAAGGTGTAGTAATAAATGTATAATATTCATATTATATTTAAAATATGATGGTAAAATTGATGGAAAATATAAACCAAAGGATTTCTATCCTTAAATTGAAAAATATAAGAACTTGAACAATTGGTACCTTAATTTAAAAAATATTTAAATTTAAAACTCCACAATACTTATATCAAAATTATAAACATTTTTATGATGTACGCAATACCATCACTGGATATTCAAATCAGTTGTTAATTATTGTAGTCGATAATTATTCAGAAATCGTGAGATGCGGTCTGGTGTGATGTAGTTTTCAGAAAAACATTTTCTTTATCGTGCCAACGTTTCGATCTTTATTGAGATCATCTTCAGTGCTCAAAGTGTTGGCCTTCTGTGCAATTGTGCGATCTTTGCGTGTCGTGCTCGAGTGAAACGTTGGCACGATAAAGAAAATGTTTTTCTGAAACCTACATCACACCAGACCGCATCTCACGATCCCTGAAGAATCAGTTGTGCAATTTCAAAACATAAAACAAACTCTTTTTTACATTAAAAAAAACATAAAGATTAATTGCACATATGTATAATCCTCTCCTGTGCCTATCAATTTACATATAAGTTTGACATTATGTTTACATATAGAGTTTACATTATATTTTCAAAACTCTTAGTTTATTATGTATCTTTTGTTTTTTATTGAAATTTAATGATTAGTTTATAAACGGAGAATATGAGAACTCCAAACTGACATGTGCTTCAAGTATGCACACAAATCAAAGTTTAAAGAGGAAAAGAAATAAATAAAAAGTGTGGAACATAAAAAAATTGCTTTTATTATAAAAGTAAAATAAAACACTAATCTGAACTGAAATGAAAAGAATGAAACCGTAGGAAAAATGAACTTATTTGCTTCTCTTAGCATAAATAAAAACAAGGCTCTTTTAAAAACTATTATAATACAATAATTCTATTAAACAAAAGTTATCTATGTATTTTTTTAACGAAAGGAGCGGGCGCACCCCCAGAAGATGGAAAGAAAAATGATTTTCTTTTCGCAGGAAAAAAGAGGAATAGACTCACCGGACGTTGCAAGTACTTTCATGGAGCTCCTAACTCGGAATCTTCTTTTTTTTTTTAAATTATTTTCTTGCAACGCCCTATCGATAGGGAACCCGATGGGTCATGGGAGCGATTGGAATGCGCCTCTGACATTTGTTTATTTAAATTGGTGAAATGGGATTTTTTTCTATATAAAATTTGGTCTTTACAAGTTTGTATCAATACTTACTCCTGATATGTAAGTCCATTAATTCCCACATCAAAGGGAATACTAATTAGTTAATTATATATTTTTAACTTTAAAAAAATATATTTTTTTTATATCTGCCTCAAGATGTACTCTTTAAGTTTATTCACAATTTTCTGTTGGTTTGCTCTTTTTATCGTAGTTACTGTAAGTTGAAATCTTGCATTGTTTATAACCCAATTGAGTTTGGTCAAGTATATTTTATATCACACAAAAGATTTCCAATTGAATAAAACTGATTAAGGTACAAAATATGTATGTTCCATAATTATTTTGTTTGTTTATTGTGTATTTATTATTTATTTATTTTTGTAAAACCGAACTCATTGGTTGTAAGAAAGTTCAATATAACTTAATTCTGCGAGTATTATAAATTAAGCGTTTCTGTTCAATTCAATTGCTTTTGCTTAAAATAATTTGTTTAAAATTTTCAATATGGAATGTAATGTAAATGTATTTAATTTGGCTACCCTTTTATTATCGTTGTACCTTAAAGGTAAGCCTTGTTTAGGAGTTTACTAGAAGGTAGGCTTTCAATCTTATAGCACTTTTAAGTTATTAAGTGGTTAGCAGTTAATAGGACGGGTGAAGATGATTAGGTGTGAAGACTAGTTTCACACTCCTTCGATGTGATTAGGAAGGAAATTAAATTACATTATTAAATGTTTTATAATTCGACATAGAAGGAAGAGGGCTGTTTTCCCTCCTTACGAGGTGTTCCGCCACGTGAGAAATATATTTCCTTTAATCTGCCACCCTCCCGCTAACCCCCCTTTTTTTAACCGGTCCGTTCTCACACCGGTAGGTAAATTATCCAATTTTCACCGAATAGATTCGCTCTCATGGACCCTGGCCGGCCACTTTACGATAATCGCTCGAGATTACACGGGCCGAGGTGGGGGGGGGGGTTCAGAGATAAGGAAACACGTTTACACCGGCGATTATAATATACAGGTGCAATTTGTAAAACTCGTTATTTCTCTGCTACATTATGTTTGTAAAAAGTCGCCTTGCTGTGTGGCGAAATATAATTTTTGTAAGTTATTGAGATATCGATTAACGGTCACTAATCTCTGCACATTTTGGGAAGTGTTGTGCTCGCGTGGTTCCATTCGTAATTTTTTTTTCGAGACGTTATGAAACATCGTAAATAACATCCTAGTAAAATTATTCGCCCAATTTACCAGTTGGTTTTTATCCAATCAATTATGTATTTTTCTTTTTATTAGCAAGACGTCTTTAAATAATACAACTTGTTCTGTTTAGGAGCCCTTTTCAAACATTGTGCTTCCATTCTTTTAAAAAAGAGATAACCTTCTATATGCACGACAGTTCCTTTACCCTGGTATTATGTTGTAGCTAAACGATTAATCCAAGTAAACAGACAAAAGTGTAAATTTTTTCCCTCATACTTTGGACGAACTATAATAAAACGTTTTATTGAACACTGCCCCGTAATAATTTTGAATCATATCTGATAATTGTAAAAGTAGAGACAATTTCACTAGCCTTCGTGGTCCACTTGACAATTAATATCTTTCCAATAAATAAGGATTTTAGGTGAGATAAAAACGTCAGCGTCACGAGCGGGATTCGAACCCACGATCTTTGTCTCGATACGCCGCTGGTCTGCCACTTGAACTATCGTGACCTCCATCCACTCGGACACTAACTTCCCACCTCGACCCCCACCTTTTGAATTTTCCCGCTCTTTTTTAATCTGATCTAAAAATTGTAGATATTAGTGACCGTTAATCGATCATTATTCAGATATCGTGAGATGCGGTCTGGTGTTCTGCAGGTTTCAGAAAAAAATTTTCTTCATCGTGCAAACGTTTCGATCTTTATTGAGATCATCTTCAGGACCTGGGATTTACAAACACTGTTTATTTATACAATGCAAAATATATTTTACATTCAATCAAAATATTTCTATATTTTGCATTGTATAAATTAACTTTTCTACATCCTAAATGTATTTATTAAATGTAAACAATGTTTGTAAATCCCAGGCCCTCAAGATGATCCCAAAATGTTTTTCTGAAACCTACATCATAACCAGACCGCATCTCCCGATATCCGACTAATCACCTAAAAACCTTAATGAATTGAAAGATATCAATTGGTCAAGCGGACCACGAAAACTAGTGAATATAATGAGTTAAAATGAAGTATAACTTTACTAAAACTATCCGTGGCCATATTATTTATCGCCGAGAATCTAATAGATTACACATTTGAAAAACGGTAAAAAAGAAGAGAAGGAGGTCACGGACAGCTCAATTCGTAGAGCCTATCTAGCCAAAGTTCGTGTGTTCGAATCCCGCTCCTGACGGTGACTTTTTATGCCAACTAAAAGCCTAATTTGATTAAAAGTACAGACAACATTTGGATGATTTGGTCGGAGTCAAGCTAAAATTTTCCACATTTTCTTATTTATCAGAAGGTTTTTAGTTCATTGTTAGGTTGAATGACATTTAGAACAACCCTTTGTACTAATTTTTGCGCATTAGTTGCTACTCGTTAATTTTGGTTTTTCATATTAGTTTTTGATTTTTTAGTATTGAATTTGAAATAGACAATTTTTTTCTTTGTGTGCAGCTTCTTTTGTCAACCTGTGCTCCCTGTGAAAGTGAAGACCATCTTACTATAATACTCTTCGTTATTATTTTTTTTAAATTAGATGCATACCTCACACAAATTGAACTTGTGCTTGCACAGCTATATTTTTGCATGGTGCCATTTTTTAACTTTCACAGAATGTTGCAATATTGAAACCTTCGTTTTTTTCCTTTATTCCCCTTTTTATAAATCAAATCCCAGCTCGGACAATAAGCAAACTCTGTTCGTATGTAGGAGAGGAATATAAAGATCAATCTTGATAAAGCTATTTTAGGAGAATAGAAGAAAGATTTACGTCTCCTCGCAGAGTTTCCGTATACAGTGTCTTAACACATTTTAACCCAGTTTTCTTTATTTTAATTTGACAATCTTCGTATGATTTTAACCAATTATTTTCATTTGGTGATAATCTAGCTTTTATTTTAAGTCTAACAACGTTCAAATGCAGTTTTGTTAAACATTTTTGTTCCTTTGGGTCTAGTTATTCTTACCTGGTGTTTTGTTCTTAAATTATCGCCTTTGTCAGTGATGAATCTACGAGATTTTTCACACTTCGCATGACGTTTTGTTTGTAAAATTGGTTTGCCAAAGTATATTTTGATCTTTTGTCCTTGCCATGCTTTAACTTAGTCGTTTTTTTTTTTAAAGTTCAAATATTGTGAAATAAGAACGCTTTCCTCCTGTGTTGGGTGAATGCCGATATAATCCTTTTACGCAAACAGAAAATTGATGACGTCTTCCTACAATGTTTCATGTGCTATTAACTGTGACATATTAATTTTTATATAAGTTCTCCAAATAGAAAGAAAGTTGGGATAAACCTAAGGTAATTATGTATAATTTTAACAGTTTTTTCCTATAAGGTTTTTTTACAATACGTTTTTCTTATAAAAAATTGTTTTTAAAAGTGTAAACGAAGTTTAATTAAACATTTTTGTTCATTTTAGTTACAGTTATGCTTGGCAGCAGTTTCGGTCCATCAGGCTCATTTTGGCTTATCGTCAGCTTCAGCGATAAAAATTGTGAATCTTTCGAGTAATGCCTCACCTTTTTACTTTAATTCTCTAAGGGTCTGTCAACAAGACAGGCAAGAATGACACATCTATGCGGAAAACAAACACTTTGAGCTCGGAAAATGATCTCAATGAAGATCGAAACGTTGTATAAAGGGTAAAGGACATGCTTTTCTAAAACCTACATCACACCAGACCGCATCTCAGGACCTCCAAATAATCGTCTTTTTTTAACCTAAAGAGAAAAATGGTGAGGCCTATTCAAATGTATTTTGTTTAAATCAAAACAAATTGGGAAACACTTGGGGATACAGCCAAATATGTAAATTATTTGAAACTAGAGCTTTTAACCCGGGTTTTTTAAATTGTAGTTTAGCTCCCTCAACATTGTCATCATTCGGTTGTAAACTAGCTTTTATATTAACTTAGTAAAAAATTCCTGAAATGATCAACAGCAGGGAAGACTATTCGAAATGCCAGAGCGACTTGTGGGAATCTTTTAATTATTTATATCCAAACATCACGAATATTGTTGTTAGATGCCTGACGAAACGTGGCCCGCCGGGAACACAGGATAGCCAGTTCTGACATGGCTAGGATCAGATAGAGTACGTGTAGGACCAGTAGCAGCATTTATTAAGTATGCTCATTTCTCATGGGACAGTGCCTGCCTTCCTCTTAATCAAAGCCCCCTACCATATGAAGGCCTCCATTTGGATTTTATAAAGCTGCTTACTGATATTTATACACCGACCACTTGGACAACGATTTGCCTTTAATCAACCGTCAAGAAAAAAAAATCAACGGGTAAATTCTTAAATTTCAATTAACAATTATATAAGTAATTACTAAGTTTTTAATGGTTTTAAAGAGTTCGATTTAAACGCGTTAAAGTGTATATTAATATTTTTAACCCTTGGACCTTTTCTCTCAGGAGACGACCCGACAGGGGAAATTAAAACAAATGAATGACCCAGGGGAGTGATAAAAGTTTCTTCTTTTTTTCCTAATCACAACCGTTTTTCTAACGTCGTACTTCATGGAAGAAGAGGGCAGCAAATTATTTATATAAAAGGCCAGAATGACTTCCCTTATTATGTGAATTAGAAGGTGAAATGCGTCGAATATTTCATTTTTAAAAACTCCAGATTTTCAAGGCTGTGACAAGTTTACGGGAGGGAGGACTTGCCATCGAGCTGTAAATAATTTAAAATAACTAAAAGAAGACCTACAAAAGAAATGTAAAACTAGCCAGAACAAATGGAATCTTCAGGTTGATATATAAACGACTACTTTTTGGATTGTTTTTTTTTTTTTTTGGGGGGGGGGTTTCCCATCACGTATACAATACTGCAGTGCTCGAGCCCTACGATTAACTTTACGCCTTTAAAGGTGTTACTTTATAAGAATGGAGATTATACACTCTTATCACTCCTTTATTAATTTCCTCATGGCCCTGGAGTAACAAAAGTTTCTTTACGTTAGCTGAAATTTAATTCAAATGTCTTTTTCGTTCGGAAATAGTGAGGTTTTGATTGTCAGGCAGTCTTTTGAATAGTAGTAAAGTAGAGCAATTTTTGAGTCGAGCGAGGAGTTCCAAGTAATTCTTTTCTATCTAAAGTACGAAACAATGGAAAACATTGATTGCTGGGAGAAGAACAGTTTGGTAGTAGATTGGAGGATAGGACAGCGAAGAAAATATTCTCAGATTTGGTTTTGTTTAGCTCAACTATTTTTTAACCAATTCTCACAAAAGAGAGATGCTGTTTCACTGCTAAAAGAATGGTGGTACCGCCCGCATCAGTGAGGAGTACTGAATGAAGATGATAAGACTGTCTGACTGATTAAAAAAGAATGGGATCGTGGATGCGGCCTTCCGATGCACCCGCTTTGACATATTTGGGATGGAAGAGAAGGGTCAGTTTGTGTTTGAAACAGACTTTGAAACAGACAGATATGATATTTTCGTATTGTGTTTACCACGCTAGCTGTTTTAGGGCCAAAAGTTAAGATTTGACCTCCCGTCTTCAACACCCACCGTATAGTAGCAGATTACGCTTTCCTTTAAGACGGGACTTACTTTGTTTTACTTATTCTTTTTTTAACTTAGTTGTCGAAAAAGTCCTGGTAAACTGAGAAACGGTCAAAGTCATGAAAACAATTTTTTGGAAAGGATTAATATGCCGTTTGTAATTTTCGGATTTTAAATACAAAACTGCTTTTCTCTTTACTGGACTATAAATTTTTATTTGTAAGTATTTAAAGGCTAAATCGGCAAGCATTGTTTGCTCCTCTCAGGATATAACATTTGAGGTGCGTTCAACAATATTTTATTTGTAGCATATTTATATCAAAATAAATATTACAAATTATGACGATCATTGGGTGAATCCCTTTCACCCGAAACAAATAAATTTCTTGACGAGTGTAAAAATAAAAATAAGAAAAAATATTTGTAATGCCAAAAAATGAAAAGGAATACTTGTGCCACAAAAATGATAAAAGTCTTCAAAAATAATATATTCAGACACTATAAGGATAAATAAAATATATGATACGTACAGACATACGAGATCAACTCCTTGCCATTAAAATTGAAAAAAAAAGCAGGTGCGTTCAGTTAAAAATGAGAGACAGTCCTTTCTCATCCTTTGATAGCTCAGCAGTGGATTAGCTTATCCTTTGAGATAAGCTTCCGTTTTTGAAACTATTGTTATAAAATATGGTTTTTTCTTTCGGCAACAGCACTGACACATTGGCTAGCGCTCCACCCAATTGGCACAGGTTAATTAAACGCTGACACTCAATATGAGGGCTTGAGGGTGAAGAGGTCTCGAGTCAATTATCATTTAAGACTGAGAAAATATAGAGAGGTTGCGGAGTAAATTTAGGATAGGTCGACAGAATGGTTCTATTGTAATATTTAGAAAGAGGGAACCGATTCAGCTTACGTTATCGCTAGAGAAGTTAGAAAAGAAAGTAACATAGTAACATCGACAGTTTGCCTTGACTTTTGATTGGATGTGTCATGGTTAGCTATACACTGGGTAAGTACTCGCTCACCAATGTTATCTTCCACAGTTTCCACCATTCAGAGAAAAATTCCAACTGTTCTAAGAAGCTGGAATTTACTTAAATAGGATTCGGTTAGAATATCAATATTGCAGTATCATCCTTATAAATGGTGATAAATAAATGAAGCTGGATGGGAAGTAATCATTGCCGCGTCACAATCAGAAGAAGTGGTTAACTAGGATTCCATAACAAAGTGATAAAAGAAAGGAATGAAAATTTAGCAGTAAATTGGGTTTTCAGACAAATTTCATACGCAAAGCTGTACATACAAACAGGGAGATGTTAGATCTACGTTTTTCTATCTTTAGTAGATATTCTTTAACATTTGATTTATTTGACTACTGTACTAACAAACATTTGTCTCCCCCCTGTCTGAGACCCTACGTTAAGCCCTTCTGTAAGATAGGAATTAGTTTTATGAGTAAAAGTGAAGGTCGAAATGCCTGTCGATAAATGCTCATGAAGCATATTTCCAACGAGTCAAACATGAAAATCGCCGAATTAAATTTTTGACTGTGCGGTGAATATTCTGTAAATCAAGCTCCATAATGCAAATTAACACGTGGCTTGATATCCGGTTCGCATTAAAACACTTGTTAATATTCAAAGCGATAACACAAGGGGGTGAAAAAAAGAACAGTCCTGCTGATGTATTGCCCAACTGGGAAAATGAGGCGTTAGGAATGTGTTGAATTAATTATAATTATTCCGACTAATTTGTCGAGAGAAAATAAGAAATTTCTGAAATACTAGTGACTTGTCTACTGTTCATCACGTTAATAATTAGTAATTATTAAGGGCGAGAAGTTAATGTTTTATGTTATTCGGTTTTTTTGGTTGGTCGGATGAACCGATTAATCTCGGGAGGACAAAATTGTAAAAAAATGAGCTTGTTAATCGTTTAACGACTTAGAATTTGTTTTTCTTACCATATTAATGTCATTGTACTTAATATCATCAATTTTCTTCACCTAACACTTCCTGTGGAATAATTTTTTGAACGGACAAATTAACAATTCTTTTCATTCGTTCTTATAATCATTTAAAATTTATAAAATAAATACCTATTTGATTGTTAATTCTATCTGTTTTACCTGAAATAGGATAAAGTACTAGGTTTCATTAATCTCTTGTTGTAAATATTAATAATTTGATTCACTGAGCCAAAATAAGATTGACTGGTTGGTATCAAGTGAAGTGGTAGAGTGTTGGATATTCCAACATTACAATTCGCTTCTATTTTTATGTGTCTTTTTCGGATGGCCCAGCTGAATTTCTCTTGACCCAATGACAGTATCAAAAAATGTGTGTTTTATATGTTTTAGTCTAGCTTTCACATTCATCTTCAAAATTTCGAACAGGACCCTCTCTCAGCCTTGAAAAATGGCAAAAAGAAGGGAAAATTCGGAAGGCAGGTTAAGATGGGGAAATGGTGTACAAGTGGATGGAAGTTACAATAGTTCAAGTAGATAGAGCAGCCGCGTTTGAGCCGATGGTCGTAGGTTCGAATCCCGCTCCTAACATTAGCTTTTTCATTTAAATCAATACCTTACATAAAGATTAATTAATTGAAATAAGTTATTTGGTCAGTCAGACTGCTAAATATTACAATTGATTTAAAAGTAAGTTTTAAGTAAAACTAAGTGTAACTTCACTAACAGCTCACCGTGGCCACTTCATATGTCGCCGATAACCGAATCCTGATTACACGACATTTGAAAAATGGCAAAAAGGAGGGAAAATTTGAGGGAGTTGGTGCCCTAGTGAATCGAAATCAGGATAGCTCAAGTGGTTAGTGCAGGATCGTATTGAGCCGAATCCTGTTTGACACTTTTTCAGTTCAACCCAGACTTTACTTAAAAAGAATATTCAATAGAAAAAATCTATTATCGTTCGGCCTACGTTTAGTAAACAATATATCTTCAGTTTTAGTTTCAGTGGGCCTAATCCGCCAGTTGTGAAAGTATTCGAAGGCATTCCTTGAGAACTAAGAACAAGGTTTCTATTATATCTGACGAAATAAAAAATGCTGTAACATCTGCATACAATACATTTCGTTTTCATTTTAAATTTCGTTTAAATTATTGATAAATATGTTAAATAAAATATGTCCTTATAAATCAAATCGGACCACGAAATATAATAGATTATTATTTTTTTATTTTTTTGATATAATTTTTTATCCATTAATTTTTTTTTAAATTATATATAAAGAGAGGATTATTGTTCAAAATTTCAAAAACTACAAAAAAGGAAAAAATATAATTTTAAAAATTTTAAATTGTAGTTGAGGCAATTTTAAAGCCAAGATTTGATTTGTTGGTTTTATTTTTCATGCTACAAGTTTATCGTGCATTATGTCTGTTTATTTGTTTGTTTTATTTTAAAGTTATAAGTTAAAGGGATATTCTATTTATTTCTCTAACGATCTGCAAAAACTCCTCTTGTCTAGTATAAGTTTTGGTTTTTGACAGCAGGCAGGGATGTACCGTAATATTATTTTTTGTTACAAATTTATACGTAATGTACATTGTCGCAAGCAAAGATTTATTATTATTAAAAGAACACGAGACTCTAAGGATCTGTGTTGTGCTCAGTCACAATTCTCGTATTAGGTGGCATGCCTACACGCCGCTCTCTACATGCAGCCATGGAGACACTTCTGTTAAATAGGACTCATCAATCATTCGTTCCTCAAAATTATAATAAGATTCAAAATGTAACAACGAATCATGTTTTACATATTTAATTCAGTTTTTAATAATAATCATGGACCTATTTGAACCATAACCAAGTGGCTGTTTCCAGATTTGAAAAAAAATATCGTCTCCCCTTTTCCAACCAAATCCTGAAGCCTCTAGATTCTACTGGTTTTGGAGAATCAATTAAAAAATCATTTCTGTAACGAATCTCTTGTTGCTGAGGGGGTTCGGCTATATTTTGTTGCACACGTGGGCGACGGTACGGGAGAGGCCATGGGGCCATTATCCTAGCGTCTTAATCGTCCTGGCCGGCCAATCACTCACGCACGAAGTGAGGATTGGCTCCCACCTCTATCACTAATCGCCCACTAATGGACATTAGGATCCCAGGATAATTAAAAAGGGGAGTAAAACGCTGACGATGGAACGGGAGGAAGAGGAGGTCCTGGAGAATGGGTCGCGACCATCCTGCTATAATAACGAGGTTTTTTTTAAATACTTAACTACTATATACTAGATAGATACCGATACTAGAGCCCTTTTTGTAGATGTAGGATGTAAAATAAGACCTTAACATTGCTGATTTTATCACTTTTTCTTTATTCATTGACAATAGTCTTTTCATATATCATTTTAGTTCGGATGTTACTATTATTTTGGATCGATTTCCGACCAACCATGCCGAAGACGATGAAGGCGCATCTGGCAGACCAAATCAACTTGGATAGGCAAACCCCGAAATGTACAGTAACTGCCAAAAAAAGGTACATCAACCCTCATATCCCAAGAGACAATCTCATAATATATTAATCCAGGCCAAAACAAAGTCCTCGCTTAGCCTTTGAGCCTTTATGAGTAACAGTTATACTTTCAAATCGTTCAATTAAGTTTAAATTAGTACTAAGTACCATCAGAGTGACTAATGCTTAAGCTCTGGGTCGGCTATTACACCTTTTCCTCCGTCGGCCCATTTACCTGCTCATTCATCTAAATCAACAGAAATGTTCTACAAATTAGTTAACATTTTCATTTTTAAGTGGAATAATGCCGAATTGTTGTTTAATCCCACTGGCCTGAATCATTTGGAAAGGATATTTTTTGGTCTATGAGGTAATACATGAATATCAAACTTTCTGGTTCAATGGCATAAAGTGCCTAGAAAATCAACATAGGTTCCGAATCACCTCGAAAGTTCCATGGCTGGAGTAAGAGTAAAAATGATATTACAAGCTACAAACAATTGACGTCTTCAAGTAAATAACAATGGTTCTTTCAGTTTCACGCTCGCTTTCGCAATTTTTCTCTGTCAGTCGACTTTTCATCTTTATCAAAGGACCATCGAAGAAGCTAACCGGGGAACTGCTACACCTAGGACGTGTTGTAATAAAATGGTAGTATAGGTGCTGACTGTCCATTGCAGAATCAAGAAGGTATATGTATAAACACAAATCAGCCGAGACATACCTATGCGAATATTGCCAGTAAAATGAGGAACTGTGCAATGATGTCTACGGCGAAGGATTATACAGGCACAGATTCCTAATCCAGAGCCAAAAAAAGCTAATGTTTGAAGATATGCACGGGTCAATCTTAAGCTTGACGAAGAGCTCTACGTAATAATGGAGATTGCACAAATTTGTGGTGGTCCATAATATCATAAAGGTGACGCTCCTTTTAACATTAAACCACAAAATACCTATTTTTCTATCTATCTACTCTATTTATCGACATAATACTACTTTTGTGTGCATAAATTTTAATTTCAATACAATAAGTTGGCATGACCTTTATGTAACCTTATGATATAAAACACTAAGTAGTATATCATCATTTTCTATTTATAGATTTTGTTTTGGTTGAATGTTACCTGGTGCATAGCTGTTGACGGTGGGTCGGGCTTCGCGCTTAGGAATCCGCCGTCGGAATCCGTTTAAACAAATGGGACAAATTAAGAGGATAAATGGCAGCTCGCTTCCACGCATAGTTCCCCCGGCGTCGTCCAAGGATTTCGAACCGTTTTCAGAATGTCAAAAAGGCGAAGTTTTTCTTTTCTCACCGCTGCAACCGAGACGGGACGGTGGAAGGCCCAGCCGCATACACAGACAAAAAAACAATCAAAATGGAAAAAGGGACACCAGACGAAAGAGTTGGAGGTCGCGACCCTCAAAACCATCCTCCGTGAAACAGAACGGATGCGACTGGGGTAGCTTCCGGGGCCGACCGGCGAGTTTTGGAGCCAAGGCAATTCAACTCGTTTCTTAACTTGAGGATCCGACACAATTGGCCTTCAAGTTCTAAAAAGAAAAGAAAGAACAATTAATAACACCAATTAAACTTACGAAAAAATAAATCATTGGCAAATCTCTACATTTTGTTTTATTTTTGCCCACAAAAAAAGTTTTAACCACTGATTATGTCACAACTTATGTGTTCTGCTAACAGTTGACTATCTTTGAGTGCTTGAGGGTCCTTTTATTATTGTTATTCGTTTAATGCATACTCGTTTTAGCTCCATGCCATCCACTTGACTGTATAATAAGACATACATTCGGATTTACTTCGATAAGCACTTTATTAAAAACTACAAAACCGAAAAATTCTCTCAATCAAACAGCTCAAAATTGAATAGGGATATTTCCAATTTATGCTCTATTAACTTTAATTAAACTAACCAAATATATTTTTGTTAGTTGGATAAAACAGAATAGAAAATACAAATCCCAAACAAACAAATGTTAATCCCCTTTTTAATAACGGATTTACTTAAGAATACTTAACATGTGTATTATTCATTTTTAAACAAACACCTTTGCTCTTCGTTTCTTTCTTTCACCAAGGAAAGGCATCAGCATAAACCAACAGTTTGCAATATCATTATGAGAATGAATGATCCCGATCACTGCCAAGTGTGGATATCACAGAGGGAATGTCATTGCAGCAAATGGAACCCTTGTCAAGTGCCCGCCGGGTCCTATATGAAAAGCAAGAAATTTTGGCAAGGCTTTTATTAAGACCCTTTGTGGTAAGTTGGCGTCATCGTAGTCCCATTTGAAACGACTTGTAGGAACATCCTGCCACCAGCAACACAGGAGAATATGGTGCAGCAACAAAATCCTAGGCGTTTCTCAGTGCGTGGTCTCCCGGGCTCTATACCGATTCCGAGAGTGCTAGAAGTGCTAAGGGAGAGCAAAAATATTGTCATTGCTGTACGATGGAACACTTTCAATAGCGCCCGCCAGGTCTTATATACAAAACAAGATGTTTTTGCAAGGCCTTTACCAAGAACCTTTGTGGTAAGTTGGCCCCACATAGTACGCCACTTTGAGACCACTTGCAGTAACAGCCTACAACCAGCAATTCAGGAAATATGGTGCAGCGAGCTCCTAAAAAGGAACACCAATTAGAATGCTCTTATTTCTACTGATGAGTTGCGTTTCTCTGTGCGGTATTGCAGACGACGAATAGACAGCTCACCGACGATTAGGGGATGGATGCAATACCCCATTTGCTCCAGAGGAGGCAGTGTAATAATCTGGGCTAAAATTTACACTGGATGATTCCATATTGTTAAAGGCACAATGTCACCGCAGTCCGTTATGCCCAATAAATTTTCGAGGAAAACATCCCACAAATCAGGTATCTCATTGGTAGAAATTTTCGGTTTCTGGCTGGCAATGTCAGACTTCTTAGAGGCACAGTAGTTCATCAATGTTTAGAAAACCCGGCAATTACCTCTCTGCCCTTTCGTTGCAGAAGCCTTTTCGATCAGCATCCACAGCCCGTTGACCTACAACAACTGAGTGCAGCTTTCCAACATGTATGGAATAAACCTCTTTATGAAATTAGTGACAACCTTAATAACAGTATCCCTATGGAATTCAACCCTTTATTTTCTTATTTTTCAAAATCTCTTATTTAATTTTTCCTTCAGTAAAAACATATTAATTTCTCATACAATTTATAATAATAATAAAAAAAAAATCTAGGGAAAGTAAATACTGTAAAATTGGCATTATGCCTTTTCGTATTTGAGCAAGTTATCAATAAATTTATCTTGCCTTTCCCTTCTCTCCTTTCCTATTCACTATTTTGCTTTTCCTCTCGCTCACCCTTTATTATTTGATTTATTAATTAATTTGTCATGTTCGTAATTTCTTGGCCTAACTATGCATCAATCCATAGAAAGCCCTATTCGTATGATTTTCATTCTGTATGAATCTATTTCTTATTCTGTCATTCACTTCGTATGTTTAACTATCGTGGAATATACATATATTTTACTGTGATAGGATTTTATGAATAAATGCCCCTATAACTATGATCTTAAAAAAGTGATTTTAATGGCTCAATCTAATAATTGTATGTACGGGGTCTAATCTTACAAGGGTTAGTAATTTGGATTTGTTATATTTTACAATTCGAAGACCGCATTTGTCCTGGAAGTTAGGACGTTGTATTTGTCACGGTAGCATTCCTGTGTTCGAATCCCTGTACCAGACCACGGTTTTTAATTGTGATTGGCTTGAAAGAAATGTTATCAACTAGTTTGATTCCTCGTTTGTTCGCAATGTTATTTACACTCTGCTAAGTTTATAGAACAAAATTTAGAATATTAGTTACCGTAAAAAACGTTTTATTTACGAATTTATATAAATGTGATGACATTTATCTGGTAGGACTGTCACAATTCTGGTGCTGGTATCATTTCGAAAGCCATTGTGAAATTGACACCTCACTGTGTAATTTTTGCGTCAAGTTATTGGTTAACAGACCGAAACAAAGTGATTCTTCACGAGTTGACTGACGTGACAAATTGGGTTGAAAAGGAAACCTTTGTACATAAACGTGAATTTGTTTGATATTTTTTTAACGTGTTTTAAAAATTCGAATTTATTTGTGAAATATAGGTATTTAACGTTGTAATATGCAAATAAAGAAAAAAAAGTCATAACTCCCCGTCTATGACCATAGACAGCATTCATGCAGCTACGTCCTGAAAACCTAAAAAATACGCCGAAGGGACGGCCAAACGGTGGGGTTCTAACTACAATATAATTGTAATGGATTTTTAATTATGTCCCTCGATCTGGGAGGGCGGGAGGAAGGAAAGGACGTCGACTGTACCCGGACTACCTACATCACTCATCCAGTCCCAATTTCTGACAAGGACTCAAAGTACCGTTCAGAGTTGATTATAGCCCTAAAATCACCTAGTTAAAACAGCTATTCTGATAAAACTGAACTTTCCAAACAGCTGAAAACTGTTCTTTTTCACCATATTTATATTCAGGATGTATTGTTTATTGCGTAAAAATAAATTTAAGTTTTATCAGAAGAGAAAAAGCAATAGGTATTTCCTGTTTTGTATTGTATCTATTTAACTCTTTAGGAATCGTACTGTTTTCATTTTTCCCACATATTTAATTGACGTTTTGTTTAAAATCTTTCATACTAAAATTAATGTCCCTTTCAGCGCTGTCTTCCCGCTATCCTTGAACAATTATGTCTGAAACTATTTCTCAGAGGAATTCATCACCGTCAACACCCACCAGTTGATTTCTCGCAACAATAAATCCTGAGAGTGCTTGCAAGGACGAACCGCTTATAAGTTGCGCAGTCTTGTAAAGAATGAAAAGCGTAATGGGCTCGTTTAAGAAACGATGGCGGGTTGAAAACTTGTTTATTGAAAAAAATACGATGGATTGTCAGTTGATTTTGTTTTCCATCTTCCCAGTAGAATATAAATGAATACAATTTTAATTAGTTTAAAATTTAAATATAAATGTATAGAGATTAGTGACTTTTAATCGATAATTATTCAGACATCTTGAGATGCGGTCTGGTGAGATGTAGGTTTCAGAAAAACATTTTCCTTATAGTGGCAACTTTTCGATCTTTTATTGAGATCATCTTCAGGGCTCAAAGTGTTTGCCCACTGTGTAGTTGTGCCATTCTTAGACACGTAGCTCTCACTGGCACTCTCAACACGACAAGCAAGAATGGCACAACTACACAGAAGGCAAACACTTTGAGCCCTGAAGATGATCTCAATAAAAGATCGAAACGTTGCCACTATAAAGAGAATGTTTTTCTGAAACCTACATTAGACCAGACCGCATCTCACGATATCTGAATGATTATTTAAATATAAAATTATAATAAATCACCGTGGGAAACTGTCTTGAATTAACGATTTGTTAACTAAATGTTATTTCTAAAATTCAATTTTTTAAACCTTCTGTCGATTTTATGATCTAAAACACTTTTCTCGAAAATCTTTATTGTTTCGTGAAATTTTCTGGAGGTGATGTAATTGGAAGTATATAAAAATATCTTCTTGTTTAAGGATTTCTTTGAAAAATAAAGAAAAATTTGAGCAGAGGCAAAAATTACTCGGTGGTGTTTATTACCCTACAAGTGAAGAGGTTACTCGCTGAAGAAGGCGGGACGCTGAAATGATTAAGTATGTCTTGTATGTACGTAATTGTGAAAAATAAGATTGCTCATCATATTTCAAACGATTTTTATATAGGATAGATATTATTACAAGTAGACCATAGTGTATACAAATCTATACTTAATTTTTACAACAGGAGGAGCCAATAAACTGGTCAAGTAGTGCATTAAACGTGAATAGCACCCTAGCACGTCTTCTCGTAATGTCGCACATGTGTTCGATGGGATTTATATCGTAAGAACGTGATGGTTTATGACGGTGAGTTCTTGGTCACTCGGACCACATACGCATCTGATTTTTTCAAACATTTCCGGGAAAATCCTTTCGACAAATGTGACAATGTAAGATCGTTTTTTTTTTTTTTTTTGCTACTATCCTTACAGTGACAATTGCAAGTTGGGATTCACGTTTACATATGTAAATAAATCGACTAAATTAACTTTTAGATAACTACTATTTGCTTTAGTGGATGCTTGCTTCCATTATTCACTAGTTTAATAAATGCCTCATCATAGCAAAAGTTACTTAATGTTCTCTAGAAAAATAGGCAAGAAGGGAGGGATCAACAGAAAATCGGAAATTCCCAGGTAATGGAATTTATTTATTTTCTAATGGGTTAATCGAAAAACGTTAATTCCCAGTCCCCAATTAAAATAAAATAACAGCCAAAAGAGGAAAAACGACTGTAAGATTTTTTTAATTTACTTTTCAAGTGTACAAAGTAATTTACTCTATACTGAGCCTCGTGAAATACCAAAATAGGGAGAGTTGATAAAACTCCAAATTCAACTTAAAAAAAAAAACTCAAAACCATTCGTTTTAAATAATCCCTCTACATGCAATTAACAACAGGTTTAAACCATCCTCGATTTTGTGCGCGGGAATGGAAAGGATTAACTTTGTACTCGTTGTTGAAAAATATCTAAAAAAAATCGCACGTAATTTTTTCCCAATGCAAACCTGCAGGAAAAAATAACTGGACGCTGGATGTATAATTAAAGAATATACCTTAAGCCTTTAATACTTTAAGATAAAGAAATTTAATGAATTTTTTTTTGGTAATTATTTCTAAGCGCTCATGAAAACCCTTACACATTTTGCGCAATAAGAAAATATGATTTTTAACGCATAGATACATGTACACATATACACACAGATATATGTACTTTTTCCTCTAAAATCGAATACCCGCTTTTATAAGAACTTTTATAAGAAAGAAGAAGAAGAAAGATGCTAAGATGTAGTTCAAATTAAATGAGCCTGGGATTATGCGAACTAGCATTGAGCTAAAATTTCCTTTGATGGCATTTTAGGGCAGAGCTTGATTACATGATCGAACGTTTCCGTTGTTTGGCATCTCTCGCATATTGGAAATCGATGCAGGTTGCAGATGGCATGGCCTCTTCCTAGACGACGTATTGAACGGCAGAAATCCTTTCCAGCAGCCTGCGAAGAAAGCCATGGTAATGTGGATCCTTTTGCCTCTGGTAGGTTTATGTAATGTTTTCCTTTATTGCATGTAGCTAATTACTGATAATACTGTGTTTTTGACGCTTCTTTGGATTCTATTTTATTCACTTATAATTGATAAAAGCTAAACATTGTTGGGATAGCCTAAATGAAAAAACATCCTACTTTGTAACACTTATATAAATTTTCAATTAATTACTGTTTAAGTAAAGTATAAGTTTAGATAAAAAATAGAGTGTCACGAGCGGGATTCGAACCCACGGCCTTCAGCTAAACATGCCGCGGCTCTACCATTTGAGCTATCGTGATTTCGATCCACTTCCCATCTGAACCCCGCCTCGAGTGGTGACGGAGTTGATCGAAGTTGCTATAGCTCAAGTGGTAGAGCAGGGGCGTATTTAGCTGAATGTCGTGGGTTCGAATCCCGTTCGTCACACTCCCTTTTTTATCTCAATCAATACCTTACATAAACATTAATTAATTGAAAAGAATTTATTTGATCAATCGGACCACGAAACCGAATGGATTGCATATATTTGATAAAATCCAAGGTTTAAATGGTGCACTGGACATCGGAGAAAAATATTGACCTCCTAATAAAATTTATTTATTTCTTATTTTTTTGCTATAAAAATTCGGTAAAAAGCTTCAATGGTGCCTACACTTTTCAAAAATATCGTTACTTATTCTACATTTTTGGAAGAGTCATTTTGTTTTTTTAATTTTTTATAAATCTAATTGAACTTAATATGAGCCTGTTAATTATATTCTTATCCTAAGAAAAATTCGACCAATAAATAATAATTTTAAAATGCAGGAATAACAAAGGCAAAAATGAAAAAATTAAATTAAATTCCGTTTATTAGTAAATTCCTTTTTTTTATTTGACTTCAAGTATCATAAAGTTTCAATAAAATTGGTGATCTGGTAGAAAAAAAATGGTAGAATGTTATAGGTTAGATAACCGGTTCAAAAGGATATTTTTCTGGGCAGCTTAACAACGAAACTGATTGGATTCCTTTTGCATATTCATACGATTTTTTAAATACAATTGCTTAAGGCAGAAAGCATGGCAAAATTATGCCAGTTAGCGAACACTTTTGATCATTTTTACCTTTTTCTCAAGAAAAAAGAAGAGAGAATGCCTTTCTTGCATTTGCATACTTTCAAAATGTTTAAGACTTTAAGAAATTACGGCGGAATGAAATATGGAAGCTTTTATGCTGTACTTACTGAATGGCACGCTGAGAACATTAGAAACTTTGTAAACAGAGAAAATTATTATAGTTAAAGAGCAACAACCTGGCTTTAGCATTTATATTTGTATCTAAGAGAAAAGAAAATTGAACTTCTAAACGACCAAAATAACACTGGGACTTTTTATGAGTTAATGAAAACCCTGTTTTTTCGATCATTTTGGTCGGCCCTATCCTCGCCTGCTTTATCAGACACGCTTCGGCATTTCGTATCTTTAATGCTGTCTGAAGTACCCTCGACAGAAACTCCACATTTTAGGTAAATCACTCCGTAAACTTCACAGTTTTACGAATCCTAATGGCTTGTGGGCAATTAAAAACACCCAAACCTACTGAAGATGACGAATATTCAAAAGTCATTGACAGACCAAGACATTTAGGATAAGCAGACCAAATTGGCCTTACAATCCTAAATATTCGTCAGAAAAGCGTCTGACAAATTGGGTACGACCGAACTACTAAGTTGGTTTGAATAGATAAACTAAATTTAAGTTTTATTTTGCTTTTGTATATAAACCCACGACTCAGTTATTTATTAATTGAAGTTTCTCAGGAATTATCACGCTGTAGTCAAGAAGAGTGTGACTTTTTTCATCAAGTCCACTGAAAGCTGATGACTTAAGTGAAGTAGTATAACGCTTTATGTGTCTATTATCATTCTTTTGAGAAGCTTCAAGGTAGATTTTCATTAGTAAACATATTTTTTGTGTATTGAAATGTAAGAAGTCAAAAAAAAATTGTTAATTAAGCAAAAGGAATAATTCTTCTAATCATTGACAAACGTTTATGCTTAGCTTTACCAATTTTATGTAAAAATGAAGAGCTTTTTATCAATAAAGAAAAATCTCGTAGGTTTTCCGTTTAAACTTGTTGTTTTTGTTTTTTCTTGACCCCTCTGGAAAATGGAGGTGGGCGGTCGGACAAGCAGAGACGGAGGAGGGAATAAAAGAGATCGGGCGATGGAGTGAAAGGGAGATAGAAAAATAAAACGAGTGGTATAGCCCCCGCCCCGATGTGTATTAATTGGTTGTGCCGGTTTGAAAAATGTTGCTGGGCCGCGGCTTGATTGGTTCCAACAAGACTAATGACCATTGACGTCACTTCTTGCCGAGGGTGCAGAGGAGAGTAGGATCGCGGCCCACTGTCTCGCTTTAATCACTGGATCCCACGTGGGGTGACCCCGGGCTTTTGATTGACACCGGTCTCAATCATAAGCCCTTTAAAAATATTACTCCATTTGTACACATCAACCGGGAACCCTTCTCCCACAGTCCCTCGGGCATTGTTCGTTAAATTGGAGGGCGGGTGGCGACTCCTAGGGACGGAAGCGATTAGCTTGGAATGTCCGTGAATGCTTGTTAGCGGCACAAAAGACAAAACTGCGCCGAAACGGCAACTTGCACCGTCATTGCTTTAAACTGACTATGAAGAAGCAGTTCCGTTGCATAACCAGACAACCTTACCTTCAATGACTTCATGGACGCTGATCAGCAAAAATCACCGATTCATAATCATCCATATTTTCTTATTACTATTTCAGTTTCGCTGTAAGATCTAATCGTGTAATTCCAAATCTACGGCTAAGGAAGGCAGGACGAAAAAGGTGAACTTCCAACAACCTATCGACAGTTTGGTTGAAACTTCAGATTCTTGTATTAGTCTAGATTGTAAGATGTTTTGTCAGCATTGGTATGTATAAGTTGTCAAAGATTGAATGTTGTATGAATTTGGCTGAAAAAAATTTTCTGATTAAAAATAGGGTCCTTCATGAATCATCGTTGTCACCCAAAGAGAGATTCATGGAGGATCCACTATTTGACGTGACCAAAAAAAAACTCCGATTTTGATAACTTAGTTACTACTCACCTTAGGAGACATTCGTACCTGATTAGCTATTTTTGCCAAGAAGAGTAACCGACCGTGGAACACATTATGTCACACCAAGACGGTGTATCCAGCCCTAGGTTTCTGCAAGTAACTCGATGAGGGCAAGCACCCATCTCCTACTCAAAAGGATCACTATAAAGCCTATTTGGTAGTGATTAATAGCCCATAGCTGACTATACCGATATCCCAAGGCTCAATAATCTGTCTAAAGCCCAATAAAAAAAACTGTACGGTATACAGAAAATCTGTGCATCACAGGGACAAAGAAAACAGTTCCATCAACTGCCTTAGGAAAGGTTATCGCATGTAATAGAATGTTTTACATATTGTGCACGTTCCCAGATCTGATGCGCCCACCCTGCTATTGGGCTCGCTTTGATTAAAGTAGCAGCAGAAAAACTCTCCTCTATTTTAAAATGTGTTTACGCATATTTACTATCACAACTACTTTACCTACTCTGTTGTGTACACATTTTCCACCTCCTGTGGAAACATTTATGCAAGGAGATGCTCGAAAAACTCATTCAGACTCCAAACAGTCAAAATGGATTGGTTTGGAACATACAATACAACAAACAAAATCAGACTACGTTACTAGAAATGGGGGCTTGACTTTTTGCTGCAGTGTGTGAGAAAACAGAACCCCCCCGCTTATAGATCGAAGTCCATCAGACTCTGTGTCAACCCTATATTAGAAATATTCTATATTTCTGAAGTTGCACCAAACTTCCGTCGTGCAGGTGAAATTCGGATGATTTCGTATCTTCATCGAGTGAAGGCAGTCTAGAAATGCTTAATTTTAAAAACTTTTAACTTTTAATAATTGTTTAAAACCTTGGTCTGCAACAACACAATCTTGAAGTTGTGGTGCTGAAATATGAATTTTTTTCCAATGGAATTCTTCAGTATCACCTAATATGAATCACATAGTCAAATACTTCTGCCTTCACATCTCCATCAGAGGTAAACAACTGGAAATGCTTAACTTTCATGTAACTGTTTTCCGGGGGATCAACTCACATACATTTATGTTGCGAGCCCTGCCCCAAAAATATGGAGCAGTACGCCTGCCGTGCTCAGGAGGGAACTCTTCCTGTCCTTGGTATCCATTAAAAAAAATAATGTCCTCGATTGTGGAGTGCAGATTCATTGTTTAAGTATCATTGCATATTGTGTGGAACAGCTTAATTTTATCGGCTTGCAAAATATTGCTCGAAATCTTGATTAGTTTAACACGTCGCGAATTCTGAATTGTGAAAATGTGGATTTTTAAAAACTAGAGTGCATTTAAGAGTATATTTTAGTGTTTATTTGAAGCTCATTCACCTCAGTTCGGATTATATTTTTCTTTGGAGTTACTCTGTAAGTATGGATGGATTCGGGGTAGTAAACAAGACAATATCTTTTTTTTTTATTTATAAATAATTATTGTTTTCACTTCTTACGGTAAATATTTGAATTGAACCTGAGTCTCAACGATCCCAATACTCGACGAAATTCTGAGACAGAAGTGCCAACGAATAAAACAAACCCAACTGTAGCATGATGACACTTATCGAATACTAGTTCAAACCATGTAGGCAAATCCGACTGACCTCCAAGGTCAATGGTCAAGGAGCGTAAACAATGTGATTTAATCGGGTTGCATCTAACTTCATTTTCACAGTTTACTTCAAATCTCCACAAAACGCACGAAGCTGAAAATGAGTGGTTATTATAAACAAACTTTCTACATTGTGCTACCTAGTGGCGAATTCGGTGGCGAATATTTTTAAGTCATGTTGACATGGTAAAGGATTTGTTTGGGTTGCAACAGAATCCGATTTCACGGCCGAAATACGTCTGACTTCAGTTCTTCAGCGAGAGTAGGCGGACAGGAAGCGATTCATTTCCATCTAACTGTTGTCAACTATTCATGGGAACAAGTGGTCAACTATGAACAAAAATGCAATCCTTTCCAAAGTAAAAGTGAGTAAAACCAGTTCATAGTTTAACTTTTACTGTTATTATAACCGGAATTCATAGCGTAAGGAGTAATCCACATTCGGTATGAAAGGACGATGATTGTTAAGCACAAAACCCAGCGAAGACAACATATCAAAACGATCGCTAACCTCTAGACTTTTTACTTGTTTACAAAAATGCAAAAATCATAAATTGTTACTACTCCTGGTTTCAAATGGCTAAATGTGTAAAAAAAATGATTAAGGATATGGAATAGGGATAAAAGAGACGGCCGCAAGGCCTACTGCATCTCGACGTAAATATACCTATTGTACTCCTCTGTTAATTATAACTCACTGGCCAGCTTCAGGCTATTAACCAACCAGCCTCCACAGTTTTGCAAGCGGTTCCTTGGTGTAGGATCTTGTATTTAGTTTTTCTAGCCCTAGTTGCAAGAACCTGCAGGTTTAAAAACTTTCGCAGAAACATAAAATGTGTTCTGCGGTCTACTTATCTTTCTGGTAGTATCTGCACAGTGTTTCTTCTGTCCGTCCTACTATCCGGTGCTTGTGCTTTATTAAGTGACAGTGCCCCGTCAGGAATCCAACCAGAATCCTGGTTCGGTTCCAGAAATTCTTCTGTATGTTTTGTGGATGGTCCTTCCATGAATCTCTTCGCGTGTCTCACACCTGTGGTATTGATCCAACAGGTTTTGAACTCATTAAGGATCCATTTTAAAATGTATCCTCTTTTGGTGGCAGGCTTCTAGGCTCCCTTTTTGGCCAACATGTCAACCTTTCCGTTGTCTCTATCCCCGAATGTACATGGACCCATATCAGAATCAAATCATTGGTATTACCAACATCCGTCAGGGCCTCCATGCATTTCCAAACACTCTTTGCCTTCGCCTAGCATGAGGCTAATGCTGTGAGAGCTGCCTGGCTGTCAGAGAAAATAGCTATTTTCCGGGAATCTACTCCTAGCCTTTTTATTTCTCTGGCACATGTTCAATCGCTATGATTTCAGACTGGAAAACAGTAGCATACTTGCCTAGGTATACCGTCAGTTCGGTCTTGGGGTTCATCCCTTGGCGGTTTTGAAGACGTCAGTATACCAGTAGGAGTTTGCGTTACCTTGGCCCATTCTTCCCGTTTTGGTATCAGTAAATTGTACTTCTTGGTGAAGTAGTAATTTGGATAGTAGCATCAATTGGCATACCTAGAATGGCATATACCTGTATCTCCTCCCTCAGTTTCCATCGTTTATTATTTATCCTAACAGATAGACGGTTATCCATTTACGATCCTGTGGGCTGCTGTTCTGGCTTCTCCATGGATTAAAATCTGAAATGGAAGGAAGTTTAACAAAACTTCAAGGACCGCAGTTGGCGTGATGCTCTTTGCACCAGTGACGCTGAAGACAAGCTTGTCTGTTATTGCTTTAGCCTGAAGATTTTTGGTACAAAAGAAGGACAAAAAGGATATGATTGTGAATCATAAAAAGTGAGAAAAGTGGTTATAAGGTTTAAGACTTCCAGGAGATGATCGATTGCTCCATTTCATTTTAATATTCATAAAACATTATGTTTCATTCAACAGTTGTCATAAAACGTTCAAAATTTATTGTATTTATATTGTTTTCAAAATTATGTTAGTATAATAAATCATTATTTTAGACGTAATCAAGGTGGTCATCATGATAATGTTCTGTTTCATGATCTGGCCTACTTACTGGAATTATTTATCTAAGATGAAGGGTTGGGTAATCGTATTTGATTCGTTCCTTTCGAGTAAGACAGGGCTTCATTATACGAATCAAAACCATTGAGGCACTTTTTGACTTATGGCTGTCTATTTGAAAAGAGGCCGTATTCATCCCTTGCATCGACTCCGATCCTATCTGCGCCTTGAGATTAATGCCGGCTGGGTGTTCTGCCGCTTTTGATGATCTGTAAGGGCTTCTTGTTCGTCCCGAGTCCATCTTGTTTTCTTTTTCAGCCTCTACTTTTCCTTTCTGCCACCGGGTGGAATAATGTCTTCATCCTCGTACCGTTCCGGGACAACGGCAGACTGATGGGAAGTGGTTAGTCTTCTTGTCCCAGCGGGGGTCACAACTGCCTGATGTGATTATTTGCCCCTGGAGTGAAAAAAAAAGAGAAAAAATCAGGGCGTGGGGGATCGACACTTTGAACGTCTCAACTAAATAACAATGGAGATTGATCAGTGAAAAATGCAAGTGTCTCTGGCTCTTAACTCTGAATCACCACTTATTTTTTAACCGTCCTGCTCTTCTCTATTAGCTCAACAGGAGATTAGAACAAAAACAAGAATACAAATTTAAATTTCTCGCTGCCTGTTAAATTCAGTGATCGAAGGTTCCGTGAGACCTTTCTGTGTATAAATAAAATATACTAATACTCAATCTCTATCATTTCTACCCATTATTCATTAATTTATCTCAATTTTACATATAGAACTAGTGTATAGAAAGTATCCAGTAACCTCTAGTCTTTTAAACCCGCAAAACACACTGATGATTTGTTCCTGCCAGACCTTTCATCTCCATTTTCTATCCATTGATATAAAACCTTTGGATCATTATAAATCTGCAAATTAGTTGATAATATAAAATATCAGCAGAGAGTAAATTATCAAAAACGTATAAGAAATGTTAAAAAGATTCATACCTATTAATTGGATAGATTGATCTGCTTTGGTATGCTAGTCTAATTAAAAATCTGAATGATAACTAATACATAAAAAAAGTTTTTAAAATTAGAATAATTTTTCCGAACGTAGAGTGCTGTTGTTTTTTAAGTGCGCACTTGGTCTGCGTAAGACAGAGGGTAAACGTTTGTTTTACTGATCTTTCATGCTTAATCTCCCCGGTTTTTTAGTTGACAGGTAACGTTTTGTCTAAAAAGCCTTAGCCGGGAGTTTATCATCGCTAAACACAGGGGTTTGGGCCCAATCCCAAAGATTATCAGGACATGACAGAAACGGCTGTATTTATAGATAACGTTCCGATATAAATTAGGTGGATTCGATGACATCATGTACGGCGAAGTCAAAATAAAATATTACATACGTCATGTACAGAAGCAGATAATTTTCTGATAGTTTTGTCATTCCTTTAGGAATAAATTATGATTAAAAGATAAAAGTTGAATATGGGGTGTCGGTTAATTAATAAAGCGACTAAAGTGGGAAGAATACGGATGTAGGATCACTGATTTAGTTAAACTTTTTTTTAGTAATGTTAGATCGAAATGTATTAGTCACCTGTTCAAGCAGGGAAAAAATATTGTAGCTAATTTAATTTTTTTTTTTAATATGTATTTCAGCCTTTGTCGTTTTTGTATTTCGATACATCTGTTTGTGTACGTAGGATCGGAAAAGAATAGCCAGGATCGTATTAAATGAGATTAGTTATATAAAAAGTGGCTTAAACAAACCGACGCTATTAGTAGTAAAAATTGCTTTTAAAAAATATTCAGGTTCATTTTAACCACCCGTTAAAATTTTTAAATACGAATTTTCATTGAAATAAAATACGGACATTTGCAGGTTGGATTACTTCGCCGGAGGACATTTTTTCCACTGCGGCCCGTTTGTTCAATTTAAAATTTGATAACTTTAATGGTTTAATTCAACGTTATTTACACTAATATCTTTCTTTCAGCTTCTATGGACAAGCTTCCGATTTTCTGACATTTTAAGTGAAAAATTAAGATTGAAATTTTAAAAAACAAAACTCAAACGTTTTATTTTATATTACCGGTCTTAATTTATTCATTTTTAGTTTAATTTATTTACATAGATGAGTGAAGTCGTTTCAAAATTACCCAAGTTTGCGATTTAAAAAAATCGGGATTTTGAAAGGCGAACAATTTGATAAAAAACATTTTCTCAAAATTTTGTATTCAATGATATTTCGTGGTGCAAAAATTTTAATATTGACTTTGTTTCTTGATAAACAAATTATTCTAACGTACTTTGTAAAGATAAGAAAATAAACCATTATTGGGCAGTAATAAGCATGTTAGAGGGTATTTCATACGAATCCGACTGCTTCGTTTTCAAAAACAATATTTTTGGACTATTTACTGACATGAATTATTTTATTCCTAGATATTTTCTTGTCAAAATTTTCACCTTCCTCCAATAATTTTGGAATATAACAAAAATAGCTATAACTCTTGAAAAACAACTGCAGCGACCAGCAGGAAACTTTACAAGGGTTAGAAACCTAACGCTAAACGTTGACAGACATTTGAGCTCAATACAAAATTAGAGAAGGTAAAGTAAAACGGTTTAGGAGTTTGTAATGATGTAATCTTTATCTTTTGCATTTATAACAACAGAAAATTTGATTGTTCTTGACCGAGACTAAAGGTAGATTCAGTCGTTTCAGTTTTCATTGATGTCATTCTAACGATGGTCTCGCAAAAAATTTGGGTCATAGAGGACAAAACATTTTAAGATTTGCCTTTGGGATGCTTCAATCCTGAAGTAAGAAAAAAATGAAATAGAGATACAAAAAATTCTCAAGCTTTTCCCTTCGTCTATGTACTAATTTAGATTAACATACAGAGTATTTGAAAAGTATTACCTTGAAGTCTAAAGAAGGACAGTAGGACGAAGGACATGTTGGAAAATGAAGGTAGGAAAGTGAGTGATAGTCGGTCGTTTAGGCAGTTCATTGTCTTACACGGAATGCAGAGTCACTAGGCGGCTTTTCTTTCAAATCCAAACTGCTCCTTTTGAAATATCGCCGCTTTTTTCAGACGTGACCGTTCCCAGTAAATGTACCTTAATGATGAATTTAAGCAAATCAGGAAACTAGCAATGGCAAAGGTGTGTAAATTCTGTATGTACATTCAGTAATAAGTAACGGATGAGTGTTCATAAATGGCAAAAAGATTGGCAAAAGTTAATTCCAGATTGCACGATTTGTAATTCAAATGGATCGGGTCGGCTGTCGTTTTTATTGGGCCCAATTTCAAAAAGTCGTTTCATTGACTTGGGTTAAATAGTCCAATCTGGTTGATCCCAGAGGAGCCCTAACCCTACAGTCCGACATTACCGCCTCTCCAATTTTTCGTCCTAGTCGTTTCGGGGGCGATAAGGTTTTGAATAAGGTTCGGTAAAGGGCGATTTCTCACAGCTAAAGGCCGTGAAAAGAAAGGGTTCGCGGCAGGAAAAATTAAACTCCGATGGGCGGGGTGCCGAATGCCGAGGGTTAAGGATGGATTTCCATAGTAATCACATCCGGGGATCCGACAATTCCCGTTGCTTGTTAGCCCTGGCCATATTCCCCGGGGAACTCGAGGCAGTCTTGCATTGTTAAAGGTGGCTCATCATAACTTCCATGTCCCTGTAACCCTCAAGCACCTTAGAACCTAATCTTCCAACATCTGTGATGAAATGTTAATATTTTCGGTGTCAATTTCCTTAAAACAAAACTTGAACACACTCTCTTACGATCACACATATCGTGAAGAGGCATCAAAACAAAGGACCCTTTCGACCCTTTAGTCCGCATATATCATTTAATCACGTCATGATCGAACTGGTACTATCTGACAGATTTGAACTATCGTTAATTGACTTCACATTTATCCAGCTTACATAGATAGATCAATTCATTAAATATCCAAGGTCGTGATGAAATATTTTTTGAGGATTAGGACCAAGGAAGGATTCCAGCATATCTAAACCACGATCTATGCTTAATTTTCTTCCATTTATCTTTCTTTAGAGTACTTAATTTTCATATTCAGCTTATACTTTCTTAATTTTAGTTATTTTATTATTATAATTTTTAGTAGCAAACTAAAATGTCGCCATTGCAAAGTCGTTTTTTGTCGGTACCCTGGCCTCGATTGGTCATTGTGGTTCCTTAAGAACAAGCCCAATACTGAAGATGGTGTGAATGAACAAACCAAACAAGCGAAGATAGGCTGGCCAAAATAATTGGAAAGTTTAAACAAAAGCTTGATCACCCGGCAGACCAGGTATTTAATCCTGCTGAACTGTACTGTTCACTTTGCTGGCACAATTTCCAACCGAATTTTCAAAAAATTGAGACCTCTGCGTAATTGGTGCTTTTTTATTGTGCGTGCAAAGAGGCAATGATTTGAAAGTTAGGTGTCGATATTGGTGATTTTCCATCAGATCTGAGAGCAGGTGATTTTGGGCGATAAACAATCCCGTCTATTCAGAAAACTCAAAACCTGTCGAGTAACGCTCTCTTCTTTTATTCCACCTATTTCATAAATGTTTAATCTTCTTGACCAGAGGGTCGCGGGGCTTAAAAGATAAATCAGCAACGGCATTAACACCCAGTCCCATCCGTTTGCTAACCGTCTGTGAAAAAATTCAGTAGCCCTTGTACATTAAGGAGTCTTATCTCATCCTCGCCGTGATGTAGAAGATAAGTCAAGACGACAGAAGGGCTACTGTCCAATGAGTGAAACTCTTTGTCCCAAAAGCCCCTCGGAACCATTGCTGTCAATAAATCCACCGGCTTGTTCCCATCTCGGGGAAAAAAACGCAATGGCGAGAAAAATGCCTCAGAATGCCAATTTGCCCAACGGTCTGGAAAAGTCACTACAACTTATTAGCTGTTGGCTAATTTGTTTCTTTTTCCTTCGACGCAGTATTAATGGAATAGAAAGACACTCGCTAATTAAAGTCTTATCTCGTATTGATATATCTTAAAAAAAAAAAAAAAATAAGTACATTGTTTTAAAAGTGCGTGGCTTCCAAAAGAAATTGAACTGGAATTCCGTTATATTTCATGCTGAAGGTACATCCGTCAATGTCTAAGGGGCTCGCCTCTCCAGCCTTTATCATCCACCAAATCCACCTCACTGCACTAATTATTCAATTCTTAAAAAACACTCCTTCCAAAGAAATTGCCATTCGTACGATTCTTCAAAGTATTAAATTTACAAATTACTTTGATGATAACTGCAGTAAAAAATGTGGGTAATCCCGTAATAACTTGGTCTTCTCCGTGTTTCAGATCTTTTCTAAAACGGTAGTAAACAGTGGCGGTAACTATCGATTCGACTCTTTTTTATAAAAGATAGTTCCTACTCACAGTAAGTTGTTTTCCGAATATCCGGATTCGAGCCCTTAGCTCATCATCAGATTGAAGGATTTCTACAACCACGTCTCTCGACATGAATTGCAAAATTGAACCCGCCTATCCCCCTGCAACGCAACGATCCAATAAGAAGCTGGCTTTTTAATGGCGCTAAATTTCAACGTGCAAAAAGCGGGAATTATAACACAAGAAAATATTATTATGGCAAATACTGTAAGAAATTAATTATTTGATTAGTGATCAAAGATTAAAAAAAAGAATAATACCTTAATTTTATTAAATTATTCTAAAAATAAGAACAACAATAATTAATTTAATTATTTGGACGTTTAATATTATTTATGCACATGTTTGAAATGGGAGGGAGATCAAAATCTATTACATCTTTAATTCATTTATATTCCTGTACAATTTTAACTTTTTTAATTTCAAAATTTTCAAGCCAATCTAGTTCCCAACATAGCATTTAAATTTCAATTTTCTTTAAATTCAAAAAAATGTCGATTTAGGCAAATGTTCCGTTAGTCCCGTTTTTATTTATGTACCACTTTGTCCTATATATTTAATATCACAATCATTACAATTAAGTTGGTAAACTACGCTTTTTGCCAAGTAGACTACTTTGAAATCCTTTTTACGTGAACCCTTATCTAAAAGATATCCTAAAATCTTCTTGTTCAAAAATTTTACTCACTTTTTCCGATACTACCAATGTATGGTAAACAACGGAAACCTAATCATTTTTGGTGGGGTGCCTGAGTCTTATTGTCGATTCTTTAAAATTAATTTTTTATTCTTTTAACTAGCAACCTATCAATAAATATTTGTAGATACCCATTGCTTTTTTGCTTTTTATTATATATTCTTTTTTATAGTTAGCAGGTGTTAATGAAAGTTTTAACATACGATCTATAAGCCAAATGAAAACCAACAGCCTTTTGGGACCCCATGGGTGGAATGAATCCGCTGGAATCATAGTGTCGTAGTTGTGGGTTTTTTATATACGTCTATTTCCATTAGACTGTTTATGATGGACAATTTTAGGTCATTCAAAAGAAAGTTCAAACAACCATCTTTGTTGTCTTGTTTTGTCCAAAAAACCATCTTGTCTATCGTGGGGTTCAATTTTGCCGAGAGACGTGATTGTAGAAATCCTTCAACCTGATGATGACCTAAGGGCTCGAAATACGGATCATTGGAAAACAACTTACTGTGAGTAGGAACTATCTTTAAAAAAAAAAAGGATTTAATACCGCCTCATGCCATCATTTCTATTCGTTCAACGTCCGCAAAGCAATTCAGATATTTTTTAAAACTGTATGATGGAATATTGTAATGCAGGAAACATGATGAAGCCCACTTTATAGGAAATGAAGCAATTTCTAGATATTTATTCAAATAAACTATTATTTTGAAGAGATTTTGTTTAGAATGCAAGGTGTTTCATGTCTTGACGTTTTCAGAAATGGACAAACGAAGGCAATTTTTTAGACGTTTTATTTTTCCTTAAAGGGTTCCACGATCAAGTTAAGTTTTCCGTTGAGTGATGTCGGGCAGTTCCGCCTCCCCTTCGTACTGTGTTATATCCCCCTTCTAACAATTTTGTCACTGACAGATATCCCTCGAATGTAAACTCCTATCCGAGTAATTTAATTTTTTCGGAACGAGGGGGGAAATGGAACGTCAACTGCAATATAACCGTGAAACATTTCCCTTTGAATTCATACGCGTACCTTTCTCCCTCTTTTTGTTATTATTATTAACGACCTGGGCCAATGTCGGTTTGTTTATAATACGTGCCAAAATTATTTATTACTGGTGGAACACAAACGATTTGGCCAAATTTGTGAGGTTTTTGGAGCACGTCGTGATCTCCGAGGTTTACAGGTTTAGTATAATTAGTGCCTTACAAGCATTTTTTCTCTCCTAAACTTCGAATTATTAAATATTTATCCATTTATTTTTACGGGTCTAATTGATCAAATTACTCATTTCGGTTAATTCTTTTTATGTAAGATATTGGTGGAGATGAAAAAACACAAGGTCGTGGGTTCGAATCCGCTTGTGACACAACAAAACACAAGGTAATGGTAGTTGAATGTAAATTAATAACTGGAATAATAATTAATGATATTTGGAGATGGTGAGGTGCAGTCTGGTGTGACGTAGGTTTTTTTAAAAAAATTTCTTTATCATACCAACGTTTCGATCTTTATTGAGATCATCTTCGGAGCCAGGGATTTATAAACATTGTTTTAATCTTACAAATACACTTAAGATATGAAAAAATACAATTCTAGACAATTTTAGATTAATTTAAATTTTCCAACATTGTACAAATTCATTTTTTATTCTAACATCTAGCATTCTATAAATTCATATATTTTTTCATATCCAACATGTATTTGTAAGATCTAAACAACGTTTATAAATCTTAGGTCCTGAAGATGATCTCAATAAAGATCGAAACGTTTGCACGATAAAGAAAATGTTTTTCTAAAACCCACGGCACACCAGACTGCATCTCACGATCTCTAAAGAATTATTTTAATATACGATATTAAAAACAAAATTGTACAACATATCGACAACTTTTAGAAAGCACTGAAGATGATCTCAATAAAGATCGAAACGTTGGCACGATAAAGAAAATGTTTTTCTAAAACCCACGGCACACCCGACTGCATCTCACTATTTCTAAATAATTAATAATTATATTAATATATAATATTAGTCGATAGAATAATTAACATATTATCCCAATCAAATGTGTAATAATATAAAATAGTTTTAAATTATACAACAACAAAAAAAGGCTAGTACGTAGTAGTGACGTATTCAAGTAAACAACTAATGTAGGACATACAATGTGGCACAAATAAGAACTTGCACTTTATGACTGTAATAGTAATTAAGAAGTGTACTTTTGCTAAGGAAATTATCATTAAATTTTTCAACATCGTTCGTCTAACAAAGTAGGCTTTCTATTTGATGATCGTCTGTATTTGAATTACCAAAATACTATACGCTATGTTTATTGAGTATAATCTTGGCAGAGCGGACATCTGTCTTCGGTTATAAATTCGATGGAGAATTTCTTATGAAAGATTTTAGTGTGTCGTTTTCGGGACAATATTATTTGAACTTTTATTCAAAGTTTCCTGATATGAAGTGTTGACGTTCAGTAGGTTGTCTTCTGATCCGACAACTTTTAGGTAATTACGGAAATGAATGATCCAGTTGAATGGTATAGATACTGAGAAGTGCAAGGGATGATCGGACATCTCAAAGTTGACAAACTTGGACTAATAAAACAATAAATGTTGAAAGGTAGCTATCATAAGCTGATTAAAATGTTCATTAAGAACGCAATGAGATCCAATAAAACCGCACAAGATTATAAGATTTTGTAAACATAAAGGTTTTATTTATTGTCGTCTATGGTCAAAATTAACGCACCACCCTTAAATTCTGACGTTTTGCCATTTATTCATATTTTGCTTATCAAAAATAGGTTTAGTTATAAAAATAAGACATTTAAAAAGGAAATTGTCTCTTATCTGATTCTATGGTAATATTATTTTCACATCTGGCACGAATCACGTCCGATAAATGTCTTTGCATCCCTTCGAAACTATTTCAGATAAAATCCGGAGGAATTCTTTCCATCACTTCTTGACTGCGAGGACTTTCACTGACGTATTTTACGTTTAGGTTAGTCCCAAATGTGGACATCTTGCCACACCCAGCGTCGATTCCAACCTCATCCATGTAGTTTACACAATGCGTGCTCTATTGCATTATGGGCCTGGCATTATCCTACAATAGCAACAATCTCTCACCGATGGGGGAACAAGTAGCATTAAAAGTTCTTCGATTGTATTGTGAGTATTCGGTAAAGTTGGAGATCATCCTCAACTACCCGGCGTCTAAGGAAATACAATGCCACCTAAGGAACGACACATCATGGGGACGAGCCTTTCTCTTGATCTTCTCCCTATGAATTTACGCCCATGTGAACAATCGAGGTCAACTCTCCCTTCATCTGTAAACAGAAGCGGTCCTAAATCTTTCAATGTCCGATTCATACGGTCCTATGCGAATTGAAGCTTGGCCAATTTCACATCTCATATCCCGTAATGGTGCGGTTTCTTGAGCCTCATGGCGGATGAGTCTATCGTATTTCCCTTCTGTCAACCTAGGTAGAAACCTTCCTATTATAGAGTGATGACTCTATCTTTCCTCTATAATGTCAAATCCTGTCACTTTCATACCCACACAAAAATCTGACTAGAGCCATTGAAAAAGGTTTAAAAATAAGAATAATGTATGGTGGGTGATTAGTGACCTTTAGTCGATGATTATTCTAAAATCGTGAGATGAGGTCTGGGGAGATGTAGGTGTCTGAAAAACATTTTCTTTATCGTGCCAACGTTTTGATCTTTATTGAGATCATTTTCAGGGCCTGGGATTTACAAACATTAAACACATGTAGGGTTTGGAAAAAATGAATTTATACAATGGAAAATATATTTTTTTATATTCAAGAAGTATTCTACCCACTCAAAGTGTTTGTGAGTACAAATACTTTGACTGAATATAAAAAATATATTTTGCATTGTATAAATTCACTTTTTTTCACATTCTAAATGAACTTGTTATAATTAAACAATGTTTGTAAATCCCAGGCTGTGAAGATGATCTTAATAAAGATGGAAACGTTAAAGAAAATGTTTTTCTGAAACCTACATCACACCAGACCCTTCCTATTATAGAGTGATGACTCTATCCTTCCTCTATAATGTCAAATCCTGTCACTTTCATACCTACACAAAAATCTGACTAGAGCCATTGAAAAAGGTTTAAAAATCAGAATAATGTATGGTGGGTGATTAGTGACCGTTAGTCGATGATTATTCTAAAATCGTGAGATGAGGTCTGGGGAGATGTAGGTGTCTGAAAACATTTTCTTTGTCGTGCCAATGTTTCGATCTTTATTGAGATCATCTTCAGGGTCTGGGATTTACAAACATTGTTTAAATTTAACAAAAACATGTTGGATGTGGAAACAAGTGATTTATACAATGCAAAAAAACATTTTTTTATATTCAATCAAAGCATTTATACTTCTATTTCTGTTTCTCTATGCCGATAAAAAACCACTTTGAGTGAGTAGAAATACTTTGATTGAATATTTAAAAAAAAATTTCGTGGTACAAATTCTCTTTGATCTACATCCGGCATGTATTTGTTAAATTTGAACAATGTTTGTATATATCCAAGGCTGTGAAGATGATCTCAATAAAGATCGAAACGTTGGCACGATGAAAAAAATGTTTTTCTGAAACATGCAGAACACCAGAACGCATCTCACGATTTCCGAATATTCAGTAAGGACAATATCAAATGAAATCAACGAAGGGAAAAATTAACTGCAACCGATCTTTCGGCGTAGAAGAATGGAAAGGCATAATGTTTTATGCAATGAGATCAATCAGGACAAAGTAAACAAAGAAAGTAAATAAAACGTTATTTACTGTTTATTTTGTCTATGATAGCTCTTAATTGCCTGCAACTATTATAGAAAGATAATGAACTTAATTTTAAGCTCAATAAATTTAGTGGCGAGTTAAATTTGTCCATCAATGTATGTACGTTATTATTCCTCATCAGACTTCTTTAATTTTTAAATGAAAGTAAAACATGATGTAACTTGTCATTTATTTTTTTGTATGTTGCAAACCATAGGACACGAGTGTGACCGGCAAGATTAACAGACAAAAAGAGAATACGCAAACAGATCACGGATGAAGAGCGTATTGACGTAAGCCCTGCCATCTATCCAGGGCGGGGGCGAACGAACCGCGGTCGGGGGGCGGCCTTGGAGGCGGCGCCGGCATGCTAATCCTCGGTCTTTCCCTTGATTGCCTATTTTGCCAGGTTTACAACCTGGAGGGTTGATCCTCGCCCTCAACAACCCCCGCGGGTCCAGTATACTCATCAAAACATCCGGAACAGGTCGCACCCTCATTAAATTTGCGACTAACTTCTAGAATTGGGATCTTCAAGCCGGCCTTTTCAAACGGTACTTGATTAAATTCTGCAGGGTGATCTTCCGTTTGGCAAGGTCAACGTTGTAAAAACTTTATGGCGTTATGTACAATATATCCGTTTTGGACCAAGAAATTCAATTTTTCCGGTGTGCAATACAGGATTTAAAGATAAATAAAACTACTAGCTAAATTGTTATTTTTAAAAATCTAAGTCCACTTATCAATGTAAAAATTTAACAGACTGATGATTATTACGTGATTGGAAAAAAACTAACGAATAAATAATTATTTAACTTACCTTTTGTCGAATTGTAACGGTTTTTGACATGTTTTACTATCAAGGAGAAAGAACGCCGTGATGTTCTCTCACCTTCCAGTCGATCAACGCTTAATGGCTTTCTAAGTAGATCCCACGGCCCTCATTAACCCGAGCGGGCTTGATTGAAAAAGGCATTTCTAAAAGATGTTCCTTCCATGTAGGTATAGAAATGTTTCACATGTCACCATTAAAATTGTCCATTTTCATACTCTGGCAAAATTTCAAAAGACAACAGTCCATTTTTAAATGAAATTTAAATCAACTTTGGTCGAGTGAAGGTGGAAAAACCGTAATGTTTATTTGTTTCAAACAACAATTTGTTCTATTCTCGTCAATTGTAAGAGAGGTCGTTCTCGACCAAAATTTTCTAGATTGTTAAATAATAATTGTATTAATTCAATCTCTTCTCTCTCTCTCTCTCTCTCTCTCTCTCTCTCTCTCTCTCTCTCTCTCTCTCTCTCTCACACACACACACACACACACACACACATCCTGTCTGATTTTTTATTAACAAATCTGAGTTCCCCTAACGCTGCCTTTTCTGTCCTCCTTTTTGCATCCTCATTGTAACAACATGTATGACTAAATCTGTTTCTGTATGTCTGTGTGTCTAACTTCCGTTCGATTCATCACGTCTCTCTCTCCGATCTCTCCCTTTCTCTCTCTGTCCTTTCGGTCTCTATCTTTTCGCTTTCTGTCCTTTCTATCTTTCTACTTTTAACGTTTCTCTCTTTGCCCTTTCCGTTTCTCTCTCTCTCTCTCTCTCTCTCTCTCTCGCTCTCTCTCTCTCTCTCTCTCT
>CM077107.1:8065607-8082462 GCA_039619505.1 Cimex hemipterus | reverse complement strand
TATATATATATATATATATATATGTAAATAACTTTTTTCTGATTAATTTCATTACAAAAATCAGACGCCCATTACTAGAAATGGGGACTGACTACATGGTCCCGGAAACAATCTTCACAACCTCCTACAAAATCTCAACAGACTACAAAGGAGAGGAAGAACACAGGAGAACCGGATCAGGTGTTTTCCTTTACAAGCCCAAATATGAGCAATCAAACTCACTAGGGAAGTTCACCTCGGTCTTTCAAGCAGAAATACATGCTATCAAAGGTTGTGCTCTGGAAAATCTTAGAAGAGGTTACACTGATAAAGACATAAGATCAGACAGCCAAGCAGCTATCAAAGCACTAGCATGTACAAGGATTACATCAAAATTAGTCAGTGAATGCATCCAAAATCTCCAAAACCTGGGAAAACACAACAAGGTAACGGTATCCCGGGTACCAGAGCTTAGGGGAATTTTGGGTAATGAAGATGCAGACAGACTGGCCAGAGGAGGATCCGCAAGACCATACATAGGCCCTGAGCCTATCCTTGGGATATCAAAAACAAACAGAATCGTCCATCTCAGAATGGATCCAAATAAAACAAAGAGAAAATTGGATAAACACTAGCAGTGCTAGACACTAAACTTATGATAAAACAACCCTCGCCAAAACTAGCAAAAACACTACTACAATTGGAGAGGGCAAACCTCAGAGGAGTGGTAGGACTACTAACTGGCCACTGGCATCTGAGAAAACATCTACATAACATGGGCATATATAATAGTGATCCCATTTGCAGACTATGTAATGAGGAGGAGGAAACAGCCACTCATATCATCTTCGAATACGAAGCAACGGCTCAATGGAGGTTCAATCTGACGCGCAAAAGCGACTCAAAGAACCACATTGAAGCAATAACAGTCAATGACTTGATACTTCTGAGAAAGAGGATCGAGTCTATTGACTAAACCAAGGAACTAGGAAGGTACAATAAGCCAGAAGGCTGCATTGCCTGGGGCACACAAACCCCACTTCCTAGTACCCTTGCCACCATTCCATTCCAATCCAAAAAATTAAAGACATTAAAATCATTATCCACGTATATTATGTCGTTATGATCATTAATACCGTAATTATTGACAAATTTAGTAAATTGTACGAACATCTTCAAAGTAGACGAAATAAAAATTTAGGAACGAATTTTGACACTCTTCTTGAATATGATTTCATTCCATTACATCTGCGATTTCGTGTGTTATATACATATACTTTGCAACCAAAGAAAGAACCTGACCTCAAAAGTCTTAATAATTTGTTAAAAATTGATCCCTGTAATGAAACTGTCAATTATGTAAAAACACAATTACATCCAGTGGATAAAATTTTAGTTAAACATTGTAACTGAGTTAACTAATTTTTTTGAGCAATTACTCTTCTGCAGGGTTTCTCTAGGGTAATATAACACGGATATTTATGTAAATTTTTTCTCTCGAGTAATAAGCATAGTCCAGAAGCAATTGGGCTCATCATCTCGGTTATACTTTTACACATAATTATCATTATTTCACACGAAGGACGGTAATGACGTGCAGTACCTATGAATACGTTTAACGTATCTAAAAGACGATCGGTCCTGGCTTTCGCCGACGGTTTTCCTTACGGATTCCAACACGAGTTGTGACTCACGGGGGGATGAAGAATGAGCGATCCTTATCAGGTGATAAGGTTTTAATACCCCGGTTTTTACTCTTCGACCCCTTCAAGGTTCGTGTCGTAGACCTCCTCGACCGGTAATTATCAGCACTGGTCTCGTGTCGCCTCCGGGGCAATCGAGAACCCTTTCCACGCCCTACGAATGTTTTCGGTTTTTTCGATTTCGCCGTCACGCAAAACTGTTTAGTCAGTAAACACGGGCAATTATTAAAAATCCATCCCGTGTTACGCTAATGCTAATGCACGTGGTTGCCTATTTAATCTCGCAAAATAAACAAGGGGCGTAAAAAGATTTCGTTCCTCACACTGAACACAAGTCTTCCCGACGGAAATTTTTATTAATATAAATGATATTATATTTGAATGTTTGAAACAGGTTTGAAAATTGCGCTTATTTTTCGCGAGGGCGAGGTTTGAGGGGTGGTTCAAAGGATGCGCTGGGGTTGAAATAGGGGTTGGTAACTCCAGGGTGGCCCCGACAGATACCGCCTCCTTATCTACCTCATTTATCTAAACTGTTACATCCTCCTAGAGGAAAAAAACTATTAAATTCCTTTCCAGAAGGGTACATTAATTATAGAATAATTAAATAATGGCTAACAGAAATATTTTAAGTATTAGCGAAGAATGATATATACAATTAAAAATATACAAAAAATACTAGTTTTCTTTAATCGATAATAGCGCAGCGCGTATAATTTATACTTTCGTATATATGCAGAATCATTCAGCTCTTTTGGCTAACAAGATACGTTTCGATTTTTCCCTTTTCTCGGGCAAAATCACCCAAAATCCAAGTGGTGACGGCTAGATACCGAAACGCGAAGACAGACCAAATTATGAATTTTCCGGAATTGTGAAATTTTTGTGGGTCAACGAGTCTTTTTTTATTGATAAAAGAAACACATAGGTGACGTATAACCTACTCCCGAACCAAGCAAAATGCCGAAAAGGCGTCTGACGTCCAAATCAGCGAGACTAGGCAGATCAAAATGTTCAGAAAAAATTTAAATCAAAATGCATCTTTTGAAAGAAAAAAAATCATTTATTTTAATAATAAACCGATCATAGTCAACTGACAGCTTTTTCAAAGTAACGTACAGCAACATATCAGACTAATATAATTAGGCAATTACAGGGGCGCATTTTTGTTCAACACTGTTACCTTTTATACCGGTGATTTTCCTACAAAACCAAAAACCTTTCCGGATGACACAGATATTCTGATTTCTAAGCCGAGTACTAATCTAAGCAAACTAGCAATCCCTACGGATGCGATGAGGCTGTTATCTAATAAACCTTCACTGAATTTACGGCCAAAGTTTTAGCGGCTAGATTTCTGACCAAACTAATATCCATAAATTTTCTTAAAAATTTTATCTTTATCTATTCTTACGTTATCTGAAAAATATTGAGAAAAAAATCAATGCCCCTGTTAGTCGATAGAATTTACGGAACCGGCTTAGTAACAAACGGAGAAGAATGGTCTTTCGCTTGCTTATCAATGAAATTATTAATTTCGGAAGACCAAAATTTATATAGTCCCATAAATATAAAATAAATAAATACCCAAAAATACGCTGGTCTGACTTAAAAACGCATTTTGCGAAATGGATACTTGGGTCGGTTGCGAAAAGAGGAGTTATATATGCTTCCTGCGCTCCCTAGCTCATCGTAGTTCATTATAACGACTGCAGACAAATTTTCAATTTATTCTGCAGATAGTGGCATTAGGCTAGACAGGACTAGCCGCGCACAGCAAGAGTTCAATTATGTAATACCAAGGGAATAAAAAGTAGTTCATACTCTCGCTACCTACACCGATATTATAAGTCAAATGTCAAAAGTTATGCCATATGTTAACCTGCTGGCTGGCTGGCAGCTCGGATATTTCTCAACAAGGGTTGGCCAGTTTTTCAAATACGTTTCCACACAGACGCCCAAGAGCTGTGGTACCGCTAGGATTTTTGCGGTAAGGCCTTGACAACAGTAGGAAATATACAAATAACCTATTATGGATTATGGGTTACATATAGGCCAATTGGGGAAAAACCATTCATCTTTATGCCGAGAATGCAGAGAACAGTTAAAGCCATATAGAAGAAATGAGATCCATTCTATGCAATATAATACTTGCCTTAAAGAAAAAAAAATATGCGCCGAATAGGAATAAAAAGATAATCTTGCAAATAGGTATACTAAATATTTAAGTAACTATTCCAAAAAAATATTGTATGCTTTTATATATTAATTAAACCCATAAAAATATAGTTAAAAATAGAAGCTTCAGATTGACAGGGTAATAAAGGACAAGACTGAACCCTTTCTGAGCAAAGATGCCCAGTAAACATTTACATTAGAAAACAGACGTCTATTGTACATCAACTCAAGGGAGATACTTAGGACTATGCCTAGACAGCAGATTGACTTCGCAAAACAGAGTAAAGTGATGTCAACTTAATAGAAGACTTAAGATGGGGAGATTTTCGGAATTCTGTCCTGACTTTCAAAATGTAACTAATTGTATACGAGAGATTACTGCGACCGTAAAGTAATTGAGGTGGATTAATTTTTTAATTCCCTGCTTGAAAAGATGGTTTTACTGAAAAACTGGTTTTAAGAAGCTTTGTACATACTAGGGACAGGAGCTGTGCGGATCTGCCAAGCCTTTTAAAGTCTTCCAATTAAAAGCCCTCCAGCAAATCGACTATTGCTCTTGACTACATCACCAACAAACCTCGTCATTTCCTTTGGCCAAATCAGTGATTTTAAGTGTCAGCATTGGTTGGTTTCTCGTAACCTCCGGATGGAGGCTCCTTAAGGAAGGGCAAAAAATAAAAATTTATTTAAAAAAAATTTTAATATGGATTTTTATATTCATCAAATATCAACCAAGTTATAGAATTAAATTACTAAACGTGTTAAATTTATATCTTGTAAAGAAATCATGTTTGCTACTTGTTTTATATTTAAAAGCTGTAAATTTTTTTTTAATTACGAAAATTGATCAAATTTGTTAATTTTTTTTTACAGTTAGGTATTCTAAAAATGATAAATTTAATAACAATGATAATTTAACTTATAGGAAATATTCCTCGATGTTGATAAATGAGCTGTCAAAGTTCTCTGTCTGAGCTTATATTTTCGTTTATTATATTTTAAAAATCAATATAAGAAAAGAAATTTGGTTCGATTAGATTTCTCATTCAAATTGGTTTCCTCCAATCAGCTTTGAATAAATTTAAAATTTTCTTTTTAGCATTTTTTTCTGGCATAATTAATATATACAACCATTTATGAACAAAATAATTATTACATGGTTAACTTTTTATACAAAACTTATTTTCATTTGTTGTATTTTTATTTTTTCACTGCACAAAAATTCATACAGTTTATTGTTTTGGTGTACGAGGAAAGAAGAATTTCGTAATTAATAACTTCTCCTAAGATGCTACGTCTTTCTTTTTTATATCTTTTGCATCTCATTATGATGTGCTGGAGATCTTTAACGAAACCGCACATTTGGCATTGAGGTGAATCCTTTTTCCCTATCTTACTGAGATAGTTGTCACAAAGCATTCGTCAGCAGTCTATGTATGGTCGCGGTCTGCGCCTTGTCGTAGTAATCTCCACGGTACCATGGCTGTCGTCCTACTAAGCGGAAAATTCTTTTGAAAAATGGTCAGCTCCTGCGGATGAATACTTCAATTGCCAGTCTACGAGAAGAGTCAAATGTTGGGAACTTTTTGTCTTTTTCTGGAGTTGGTATTGCCAATGTGAGACCAGACTACGTTGCTTTTTTAGATAATTTATCAGCTAATTTATTACCTTTTATCCCAACTTGCGCTTGTACATTCTTCTTCCCAATTTTTACTCTCCATCAAGGTCATATCTGTGAATTTTACATCTCTGTCATAAACACGACAAGAAATAGAGTTTCAAAAATTCTTCTCCATTTAATTAACAAATGGGAAATTGTCGTTGAATAGAGCGACGGTGTCCCTGTTCCCATACAAAGATAAGATCGTCACAGGCTGGAATAAGGAAAACCGACTGGGAAACCAGGTTCGTCATTAAGGATGAGTTGAACAATTAGCATTCTACTTTGTTACACTTTTAACGTGTTAGGTGAACGTTATGCCATTTATCATTTACTGTATTTTTTGACAGAATCCATCGCATTCTTTCCTCGTGTGCTCGCGCTGATTGCCTGCAATTTAAAATAAATCGCCAGATAAAACGAAATAGTCAAATTGTGGTAAGAAATGAGAAACACTAGTCACCTGTTTTCTCCTTCGTAATACATCTCCTGCTCCGACTATTCTCGCTGTTCCTTCTTGCCCAGACACGTCTGCTTCTATTAAATATCTTTCTACTGAACCTTCACAGTTACATGTATGGAACAGCTTGGAGTGGAAAAATATTGCCTTGTAGAGTGCAGTTATGTCTTACACCAACATAATGATTATGAAAGAAATAGTGGGAAAATATAAATAAAACGCTTATGATGAGCCAGACTTTAAATTTATTCAATTTTATACGACCTTTAGTTTAAATTGAGAAGTAAATGCTACAGAAATCCATTCATTTACGCTTTAGAGTAATGTGTATCAGAATATTCAGGTATTGGGGTAAAAGCTTAGTAGTTGTCCCATTTCATCACACGACAATAGTCTAAAGAGATCGATAAGTAATTAGTGCACCTGAGAGGTTCACATAGTGGATTTATACGCTGTCGTTCATTCTGAATGCAATCAATCACAATCCAATCAGTTACCTTCAATGCAAAGGAATTAATACATCTTGGCCTTGTTAAACTATTTTCAATACGCTTTGAATTTGTTTTTACCCGTTACAAGCAATTTTTCAATTCTGATCTGAGATAGATATATAGATAGGGAAAGTGTGTGTGTGTGTGTGTGTGTGTGTGTGTATGTGTGTGAGAGAGAGAGAGAGAGAGAGAGGAAAATCTCGCAAATTTAGGTACAACTATCAACTCTGTATCAATTAACGGGACACGAGAATAACTAGAGATAAAGTAAGTGAGATAGATAGATAGATAGATAGATAGATAGATAGATAGAAAGATAGATAGATAGATAGATAGATTGATAGAGATAAATAGATAGAGAAAGAGAGAAAGAAAGAAAGAAAAATCTCACAAATGTAGGTCTTTCTAAGAATTCTCTATCATTTAACAAGAAAGGAGAATAATTGGAGGAGAGAGAGAGAGAGAGTGCGAGAGTGGGAGGGGAGAGAATGAGCGTGAAAGAAAAAAAATCTCGCAAATTTAGTTCTCTCTATCAACTCTCTACTAATTACCGAGAAACGAGAATAATTGGAGAGAGAGAGAGGCTATAAGAGAGAGAAAGAGAAAGAGCGAGAGAGAGAGAGAGAGAAAGAGAGAGAGAGAGGCTATAAGAGAGAGAAAGAGAAAGAGCGAGAGAGAGAGAGACAGAGAGAGAGAGAGAAAGAGAAATCTCACAAATTTAGGTCTTTGTAACAATTCTCTATCAACTAACGAGAAAAAATAATAATTGGAAGGAGAGAGAGAGAGAGAGAGAGAGAGAGAGAGAGAGAGAGAAATCTCACAAATTTAGGTCCTTGTAACAATTTTGTATCAATTAAAGAGAAATAATAATAATTGGAGGGAGAGAGAGTGAGAGGGAAATAAAGAATAAGGGAGAAAAAAAGTCGTAAATTTAGTGCTATCTATCAACTCTATATTAATTATCGAGAAGCGAGAATAATTGGAGGGAGAGAGACTATGAGAGAGAGAGAGAGAGAGAGAGATAGAAAGGAAAATCTCGCAAATATAGGTACCACTATCAACTCTGTATCAATTAACGTGACACAAGAATAACTAGAGATAAAGTGCGTGAGAGAGATAGAGAGATAGAGAGATAGATAGATAGATAGAGATAGAGATAGATAAATAGATAGAGAGCGAAAAAGAAAGAAAGAAAGAAAAATCTCACAAATGTAGGTCTTTCTAACAATTCTCAATCAATTAACGAGAAAGGAGAATAATAATAATAGGAGAGAGAGTGAGAGAAAGAAATCTCGCAAATTTATGTCCCTCTACCCTCTAACAACTTACTATCAATTAACGGGAAATGAGAATAATTAGAGAGAGGGAGAGAGAGAGAGAGAGAGAGAGGGAGGGAGGGAGAGAGAGAGATTTCGGAAATTTAGGCCCTTCTTTCAATTAATGAAAACGAGAATAATTGAAGAGAGAGACGAATGAAGGACGATTTAAAATTCATCCATTTGGCAGTACTAAAGTCATACAGGTTCATCTGATAATTTTATTATAACCTTACAACCTTACAACCAAACATAATCCAAATGTAGGAAGGATGAATATATAAATACAATGATGGGCATAATACAATAAAAATGTTAAAGAGAAAGATGGAACAAAAAGAAATATTTTTCGATAAATGGATGCATGTATGGACGTGAGGGAAAAAATAAACACGAAAAACTGAGAAGTTCTGTGAATATCATTTGTAATCATATAGAAAGATCATTTCCATCTATTAAAATCAAATTTTTCTAGATTTTTCCTTGGGGTTTGGAAGGTCGCGAAACAGGTATTTTCCATTATTTCATGGTAGAACTTGTTGAACAAAATTCTTCATAAGAATTTCAGAAACCGTTGATCCGGAAAAGATTTTCTTTAAGTAATTAATCTGCGCTGGCAATATCTGTTGTTATTGGTGTATTCAACCATAATAACAATAATTAGAAGTGTAACCGTTTTTACCTTTAGTAATTTTGAGTAATATCGTCCTTAACAGCTAATTGGATGAAAATAATACACCGCCTTTTTTTAAACTTCTCCAACAAATCGAAGGAATGCCTTGGTGACAGGAGTTAAACATTGTTCGAAGGCAGAGCTAAGAATCAGTCGATTTGTATTCTCGGTGAGCGGAAGGGCGGAGGTTATTTGAGAACTACTACGTGGCGGGGGGGCTGTTAGAAACAATTTGGTTTGGGAGAAGCGACGGGGCATTGTTGCATGAAGAAATGCTTTCGGAGAGGGTGGCTTCAACCCCAGACAGTTACAAACATTTGTCAAGGTCGTCTCTCCACCCTCTTTCCGTCGGCCGACAGCAAGCCGTCCTCGGGAAAGCGCGAAACAGTGGAAAAATCGCTCGAAACTTTGACCGTACAGGTGGAAGTCAGAGCTGCACGTATTTAGGGCAAAAGTATAGGAAATGTTTTTTATGGTTCATTTACGAGCTTGATAAAATAACAATGCTCACATCGAATAGCCACTAAGTTTTATTTTATGAAATAGAATTTATCGAGACAATATAAATCAAGCAATATAAAATTATTAAATTAAACGAAGACCGTTACGAAAATTTGCCCTTTGGCAAAATTCCTTTTTCGTTTAAACTTGGAAAGTAGAAAACAAAATACAGATGAAATGAGAATATCACGTTGTTTCACGAAAAATTTACCCTGTCTATCGCCGCTGCTTTGCCTGCCCAGGCATATTATTGAGTGAATATCATAGAAATACGCCATTATTATGAGTAGACCGATGTGAATATAATAGAGAAAAAGTAAAGAAGTCAGTTCAGTCATACAAAAATCGAACAGCCAAGCTGATCATCAAAAAGGATAGAACCGAAAATTCAATAACCATTGAATTCATCGAAAATCTTCAAAATATTGAGATAACCTTACTATATGTTGAATGCCTGGACACAAGGAACGATTGAGTAATAAACAATCAGTCAAATTGGTCAGACAAAGCCTGCAATTTCTTCTTTAGAAGAACTCATTATTGGGATATCTAGATCAAATTTCCTTTGGCACAGAAGGTGCCCAGACAAAACAAATGAAGAAATGGAACAACTCCAGAGGTGGTACATATCGTAACGATTAAAGAACCATACCTAAAATGGCAAATATATTGCCCCAGTTAAACAGACTGTCTTATCATTCCAGAGTGTACTGTAGCAAAAAATTATCGGAAGCGAATGACTTCGGGAAATGGGAACAACTACAGATTTATCACCCGGCAGACCCAAAAGGAACCACGTGACATTTCACACAGTTAAATATGGTAAAACTAAAATCATTTCCCTCATCTGTGAAAACACACAACAGGGTTGATTCTTGATAATCCCACTGAATACAATGGTCGAATGTGAATAAAATAGAGACATAACCCTAGAATTCCTAACAGACTTGGGGAAGAGAATTGGAGCAATAACAGTTATTCTTAAAAGAAGGACCAAGATAATTAAATGAAAATAAGGCACTAAGAAAGCTACAGTAGTCTACAAGTCTAGATTGCTTTGGGAAATACATAATCCCATCTCCAGTCTCCTCATTCTCGCTGTTTCGTCTTTACATATAACTTCACTAGTTTTCGTGGTCCGCTAGGCCAATATTTCAATTAATTAAGGTTTTTAGTTGAGATAAAAGTCAGTGTCACGAACGGGATTCGAACCCACGACCTTCGGCTAGATACGCCGTTGCTCTATCACGTGAGCTATCGTGTCCTCGATCCACTCGGACACTCCTTCTCATCTCACCCCACCTTTTGAATTTTCCTCCTTATGGACAGTAACCGAGAAGATAGGCAAAAACAAATGATTAAAAACGACAGAACTACATCCTCGAGTTCACCACTCTACAGACCTCCAATGGGAAATCACAAAAAAACAGATTTTACCATGGATTGGAATGATCTTCAGTCGTGCACGCAGCAGCTTCTAATTAAGTCGTAAAATCTTTCTTTCCTTACGCATTTACATTGTTACAAAATTTCAATAGCTTTTTTGCCCATTTAAAATATTTCTTTCGGGGAAATAGTCTAACAAGCGAAACGTAAGGATGTGGTGGCAAATGCCACAAGGACCTCAACTGGTTCACTTTACTTCCATCCTCTTAATTTTTTTATACCCAAAATGGAACATGTTAGAGCATTGTTCTTCATATACTAATATATTTTTTATTTTTTATTATTATTTACCATTTTGAAGCTTAAATTTTCAAGTACAGTTAAAATAGAAAGAAAATTTTATACAACCACATCAAACAGATAAAACCTCTCTTGTGTCTCACCTTACGTGTGTTGATTGTGAGGCGGAGTGAACTCTTTCACGCTCACTTCGACCGCTCCTCTCCCCAGAGTTTAATGAATCTCCTCGTACTCCGTGATCGATTTAAATTGTAGAAGTGTTATAAATAATGCGTACAAACAATAAAAGATATACAATAATAGAAATATATTTTGTGAAAAAAAGGAACAGTTCCGTGGCAAGAAAATTTACAAAAACAGGAAAAGAAAAAAGGGCGACACTTGCAAGTTGAAAAACGTGAATGTTGTTAACGAAGGATAATTTTTTTAACATAAGAAGATAGGAACACAAAATAATGTTTTCTGGAGTCACTGTCTTCCACCAAAATACAAAGAAGTAACATTTTCTCTTCCCTGGAAGTGGTGCCGCGTGCTCCCGGCTCCAATGTCGGATGAAAATAAATGGAGATGTCTCACTCTCACAGTCCAGTCTCCAATGTCGGTGGCGTTGGTAGAGAAGAACAAACCAAATCCCTCGTTGCGATATTGCAATTGTTTGTTGTAAGCTTCCTGCTGGCCAGCGCAAAACTTACTCGACCGATCGTCTTATCAGTGGTCCTTTGAGGTGGGGGATATCTCCCATTACGCCTTAATCTTAATAGCTGAATTAGATGTAACCGTAAAAAGTTTGAAATCAATGCAGTGCTTTGGAACAACCAAAGAATTATTATATTTAATAAAATATATTATAGTATTTTATAGATGTATTTTTTCAAAGAGGTCTACGTCATGGACTTACTGGGCGAATCGTCTTTCTAAGACGGTAGTTCAACAGCGCCTACTTTAGGAAGGATGTTCGATAAATTTTCTGAATAGGTTAAAATTATTGTATAAAAAACGAGTATGCGAAGATAGGTCGATTGTTGGCTTTCAGGGAGTCAAGGGCTTTCTCAACTTAGTCCCTGACTTCTCTAGCAACGGCCAACCCTGGTTACTGAACTGGTCGCAGATGAAAAACGGCGATAAGTCCAAAAACTCCTTATGTTTTAAAGATAAATTAATTTTAATGATTTTTTAGCAAGCCAAACCAGGTATACGTCTCACCACGTTCTCGGAGTATCACTTGCTGTTGATTATGGGCTTTTCTTTCCTAACTACTCCACCCCTGTTTCCTAGATTTATTACAAATGGAAACTAGCAATAAAAACTATGTATGGATGAATTAAATTCGTTGTTTCTGCTCAAATAATTATTTTACAGAGGTAAAAATACTGGAATGGGATATGCCCGTTTTAAATGCACCAGTTCGGCTTGTTCCAGACTCATCAGAACTACAAATTCCAGAAACACCTTATTTTTTTTTTAAGATTAATTATTAAAGCTAAATTAATTTTAATGATTTTTTAGTAAGGCTAACCAGGTCTACGTTTCAGCATGATCTCTGAGGGAGAATCCCTGGCCATTGATCTGTGCTTGCCTTGCCTAACTACGCCAGCATTGGTTCCTTGATTTGTTGCAAATGAACACCGGCAATAAAAACTATTATTCTGGGCTAATATAAGCTGTCAGGCTTGATTACGTTTCTTGTCTTTGCTGAAATCATTATTTTACACAAAACGTGATGAAAGTATATCATATTTTAATATGTCCTTCCAGACATTTTTCAAGCTTTTGTTTCCACATCACCTCTGAGCAAGGATCACTAAGTCTAAGATTTTCAGTTCCATGAAGAGACTTGTTATAAACGTTAGTTTCTTGATATCCGGTGAAGGTTTCTGTAACAGTAGTTTTGATTTTGATGCAGTAATATTGTGCAGACATTGATGCTTAGTAAAATAGAAAAAAATTTTCGAAGTTGTCATCGTAGAGTAAAATGAACGTTTTGGATTTCATAGGCAAAGCATTGTAAACTTGCTGAAGTAAAATCGATGGCAAGAGGGGTGGAAATAGTGAAAAATAAAATAGAGCTTACTGTCAGCAACGCGAGACAGGGCGGGCGTAAGGCGTTTGAAGGCTATTAGCGGCATCCTTCAGTTCAGGAATAGGTCGAACCAATAGCCGCTGTCGATCCATCATTGCCCTGGGAACCAACCCCTCCTGAACAACTAATTCCACAACTTTTTCCCCGTTTCGCACCCCTTCCGTCGGCGGCCTCCCATCGGCACCGTTGCTACATCCAGTGGGCGAAGAATCCCATTTCCCTGCCAACCGGCTCTTCCCTCTCCCTTCCATGCTTAAATAAGTCCTGTCAGTCCTTTGGAAAAATGAAGCATGGTTCCGACTGGTGGGAATTTAAATTGAAAGCTCTTGTTTACTCCCGTTTGAAAAGCGGAATGGAATTAAACGACCATTTGTCACGGACCGGGTTCGGCAAGCATCCGTCATTACGCGATTTACAACACTTTGTTCATTGCTAAAAGCCCTCGCCTTCCTTTACAATCAACCGAACAAAAAACGAATTGGGTATGACAGACCTCCGACTTCCTTGATTTCTTTTTAATACTGGAAAAATGACTTTCTGAATGCCGTTTCTCATGCAAGAAGACGGTTACACAACCGAAAACAACTGACCCCTCATCATTCTGAAACAATCGTCGATTCTACCGGTTAAAAACGAAATATTGCCTGACATTAACTAATGAAAAAAAGAAAGAAATGGGATTCCACTTCAAATGTTTGTTCAAACTAAATTAAACGAAGATTTATAAAAAATTTAAGAAGGACGAACAGAAATCTGAAAACAAACAAATAAAAAATATTAGCAACGAAAATTCGCAAATTCTTTTAAAAAAAACTTCAAAAAAATTCAGATTTATAATATTTGATTTCAGAACTAAATATCCATGAATAAAAATGTTTTATATTCTCCTAAATATTGCCTCGACGCTTTGGAAAAGCAAGAACGACAAATTTATAAATATACAAGATCTGCGTTGATTTATGACCTAAAACATTCTAGAAAATTTAGGAAATCGTCAAACAATATTTATAACCTTAAAATAATAGCAGAACAGATTTTAAATAAAAAATCAGTATAGTATGTCGTATGTTACGTTTCAATCTACAGGTGTACTTTTTGGATGGCGTTATAAATTTCTTGTAATGTTTATCGGAGGTTATGCCTATAAAACTGCTTAATTTTTCTTAAACAGATAACGTTACGAAACAAATTTAGTTGGAAATTTCTACCTATACAAAAAATCAAGTGCCAGAACAATTCGAAAATTTTAAATAGCACTACTTGCGACACATTTTAAGGGTTTTTTACGCTGAAGTCAATGCCACAATTTGATTTCAAAATGGTCAAAAATAATATAGCTGTAGTACCAAGTTTGGAAAAAAAAAAAAACATAATTTCGTGTGCTAGTCGTTTAACGTTTTGCGTAGATAGTTTATTGTTTTTTTATTTTCTGTGTTAAAAATAAGCAATTGTTAAAAATGATCCCTAATTCACGAAATTAAAATAATCAAAATATCCCATGATGTTTTTGGGGAATTATTCTTAATTTAGAGTGTATTATCGCCCAATTGTTTTTAAATACCAAACTTCCCTGGATAAAATATATCGTAAAATTTCATTTTTCCTAGATAATCTCTACACAAAAAGGAAACCATAACCAGAAAGTATGTGACGTATGAAGTTTTTAAAAATGTCGATTTAAATGTATTTTGTCGTATGCCAGTTTTCCATTGACTTACACCTTACCAGACTATTATTCACTTAATACGCTGCCCAATTATCCGTTCCGGTCGATAGAGAAATTATCGATGCATGCCTAGTGTTTAAGCATCCATTCAATGGCTATAGTGATAGTCAACCGCCGCTGATGATAAATATAGAAGAAGAAAAACGACGAATTCCCCAAAGGTAGGTTCATTTTTCCTCATTCGCCGATATTAGGAGCAGGGTCCGTCAAACCAAGTCTGCTGTGAAGAGGGAGTAATAAATGACAAATGACCATAACTCTAATGAGACCCGGTCAATCACATCCTCGGGTGTTTTCTTTCGATTTCTCAACGAGAATCATCCTTCTACATCTATAAAACGTTGGACAAAATAAAGCAGTAAACTGTGATTCACCCCTCGCAATTTCTGGTCAAATAAGATAACTATTGTTACAGGGGTGACCGGTCATCGAGCCTGACTTTACCTACTCTGTGAGGATTGACCGTGACAGCTGACGCAAGGGTCGTCAGCTGTTATGGCGAATTCCTTCTCAAACACAAATCATTAGACATGGAATCTCTTAAAACTGCTTTCTCTTAATAAATAATAAAACGAAACGATACTTTCATTTTTCTTACAAACATTTTAAAATAACAAATGGAAATCCTCATAAGTTTGTAGTATTTTATCCACTACTCTGTGAAGTTGCCACGGTCAAGAATGAGATGCTCTGAATCCAAATTGTGTTTTCGGTATTACAGGACTTAAATAACTCAGTAGCTTTGGAAATATTAATCGCTCGAGGATCTTCGATAGTGTAGACAACAAACTTATCGGTCGATAACTGGTCGGTTTATCCCATTCTTTTTTGGCTTTATGTATAGGTACCACTTTAGCAATTTTCCATTTTTTTTTTAAAGTATGCTGTTCGAAGGATGCCATTGTATATTTGTGTTAATAGTACCAGACATTTTCTAGGCATATGAATTAATAGTGGCCTTACGATCATGTCTATACCTGGTGCTTTTTTTGTTTTTATTTTCTGAATTACACGGTGAACCTGAGATGGAGTGAAGAAATCATAAAAAGGTGACAATTGCAAGGGAGCTTGGAAGAGATTCCTGTACCATTTCCGTTGTTTGAGGATTGTCAATGACATTTGGCTGAAACTGCTCTCGGAAAAGATTCCCGAAAATTTCAACTTTTTCCTCAGGACTAGTCGCCCAGCCAACTTGAGTTTTAAGAGCAGGTATATTGGAGGATTCTTTTGTTACATAATTTGGAAGTGTGTAATTTTATTTTAATGTTTTAATTAAATCGCAAAGTTCCAAAATCGCATTGGTTATTTTAATAACAATTGTTTTAAACCATCCAATCAGTACGGAATCGAGAAATCAAATTATCTAGTTTTCACATTAAGATCCCAAACCATATTTAAATATACAATACTCATATAGAAAGTTTGTTTACGCATGATAAGGCCCGTCAAACCACAGCTCCTAACACCCAATGTCGATCCAATTTTTGATGTTCGTCAGTCATTAAGTCTGCAGGCTCGTTGCCTTTATTGCAACAAGTTACCTGGTTCCTGAAAAGAAGAAAATGGAAAAAATTCAAAAGGGATGAAAATAAAGTCTAGATGTCTGAATCAGCTGTTGACTTTGTTTGTTGGCTGATCTTCGATGTACGGTAGTCCAACGAAAAATTATCTTTGAAAAGCATTATTAGCTTATTATTATAATTCAATGAATTATCTATCAGAATTTTAAATTGTTTCATATAAATTTGCATTTTTTTTTCGAAAATGTTTATTGAAGAAAATAAGTACCCAACAATTCGAAATAGTTTTGGCTGAACCTATCCAAATGGTTAGTGGGAAATTCCTGGAAGGAATTTTTCATACGACCGGTTCTCGATTATTTAAGCAATCCCGGCCGTTTGAGCGTTAGTCAGAGCCACCCCCGAGGTTGATAGATTTTCTCCGGAACCCCCACGGCGAGCTCTGTCCCCCGCATACATGCGTCTCGGCCAACATCTGCTGCCCGGTAATGTCTCAATTTTCCGTCCGATTGGCCCCGCAGGAGCGCAGCGGTTCGGAAAGCCTCACCGATAAGAAGGATATTAAAAACTCCAGGCGATAATCACTCGGTGGGCAAGTTGTGCGGCACCTGTCAGCCCTGGTTAGAAAAGCGGTTTGTAAGACGGCATCTGCTGACGCAAAATAGTTGGCCATGAGTATCTGGCGGCAACATTTGCTATTAGAATGAGAAATGAGGGTATTATTTAATTTTTTTACCTGTAAGTCGTGGGGGTCCGATCATTTCAGCCTGCCTATATATATATAGGTATATAGTGCTCTGTCAAAAGAAAGTTGTTTTTAGAATAACTCTGAGTTTCTCTCTCTCTCTCTCTCTCTCTCTCTCTCTCTCTCTCTCTCTCTCT
>CM077107.1:8051719-8065597 GCA_039619505.1 Cimex hemipterus | reverse complement strand
TCTCTCTCTCTCTCTCTCTCTCTCTCTCTCTCTCTCTCTCTCTCTCTTTCTTTCGATATATGCCATCACATCTGTAAGGTTACTGCTGTAAAGGTGAAGAAGTTAATCAGTTCAAATGTTCTTGTTTGGCCTGCCACAATGTGTTCGCTACACTAAAAGCAAGAATTCATTCAACTGATAGAAAAACGGAGAAACTTGACTGTCTGTAGCTGCATGCAGTAACCACGGGAACGTACGGACGTAGGATCAACACTGACTTGACGACTCGAAAGGACCCGAAAAATGATCAATTAATTTACTTTTTTTTTAAACGTGAATTTTTGCCTTTCTTGTGCATATATTTCCAGATTATTGCATATCTTGTAATATATAATTTTAAGGACTTTTTAGGCTTAAGAGATCCTTCTAGAAAATGGGTCTAAAAAGTTATAATTTGAAATAATTCGGATTCTTTTAAGCTCCTTCATAAAGCCGTTAAATACGAATTTTCATATCAAAACCGTTTTTCACAAAAATATTAATTTTTCAGCTGGATCAACCGGTAGCAATTTTCTCTCGCTGATGTTTGGTAGTAAAAATTGATAACATCCCTGTTAATAAAAATTTGTATTCAAGGGTATAAGGTGTGCAAAACACGACTATCAACTATCTTCCTTGCTATAGAAAATATGTGAACCAAGTATAAATCGCTGCAGAACATTGAATATTTGTTATGGTAAACACGTATTGTAAATTTGTCCTATTTATTCAAGAGGACGAAAACACGAGCTCATAACCAATTTCCTTTTCAGTTTTATTGCCGGCAATAAAATTTTGGCGTCCTACTATCTTTTTCGGCGTTTTTCAAAGGGCCGTCTTTTTTAACCTTAGCAACCAATAAAAGTTTTCTTTAGCTGAAAAAACTCGTACCTTTTTTGTACCTAGGATTTCCTCTTGTCATAAAAAAGTACAAGTAGTGAGAAAACCATATTTTTACATTTTTAAAAGAACTAGTGACCAAATATATTGCCTCTATTTGAGATGTGGAATTTAACAAGATTCGACGGCGCTCAGTCAAACTTGTATTTCGCCGCCAGCCATAAGTATTGGAAAGGTAGGTTACGAAAATTTGGTTATTATCTGTTTTTTGTACTAATTTGTGTGAAGTTGTGAATTTTTAAATGGAATTCCAAGCATGGGGGAAAGAAACAAACCAGCTAGAAACAAACAATGTTTTTTTTGGTTTGCATTATAAATTTGTATTTCGGTGTTTTATAGGTCCTAAAACGGGTTTCCAAATTAAATTAATAATTAATAAGCCAAAACCCTTCACATCTAAAACCTACCTCCAAAAAGATTTGATTTTTAGTTTTTCACATAAAATGACGATTTTTTACATTTATTTTTTAAAATTTTAATTTCAAGTTATATTAGAAATAAACCTTATTACCTTTCGGTATCTTTAGAAAATAACAATCGTATGTCTTTTTTAATTTTTCCCCAGTGTTTAATATATATTAGTGCCAAATGACAACTAAGTTGCCAATTAATTTCATCGCGAATACAGGTATTGTCAAAAAAAGCCTTTATTATATTAAAAGCATCTAAACGTGAAGGCAGATTTACATTTGCGTATCCGACAGAGAGGAACAATTGAGGAATCTTTTTAAAATATTTTACCTATTGGTAAACTGGAGGAAAAATGCACGTGTATAAAAATATTGTCCGAGAGCTCCAAACACTAATGCTGAAGAGGTTGAGTCAGAAGAACGTATTTTTCTTCATCCCAAAATCCCAAAGGCGAACAATAAGTTTCGAAAATGTAGGAATTTTTTTAAACTTTTGACATAATTAACTGCCAACAGATTTTTTTTTCTGTCAATTAGCCAAATCCCTAGACATCCTGGGGCCGCTTTAAAAAAATAAAATTTAAAATCGATCTTATTGTTGAAATAAGCCTTTATATATTGAAGGGGTCTAAACATAAGCCATCCTCAGAGATACAGGTTTAAATTTGCATATCCGACATAGAGGAACAATTGAAGAAATTTTTTAAATATTTTACCCAAAAACAGGAGGAAAAATGACCTGCTTGAAAATATTGTCTGAGAACTCCAAACACTAATGCTGAAGAGGTAGAGTCTGAAGAGCGTATAGCGCGAAGTTTCGAACAATTACTTAACTGCCCAATACATTTTTTCTAACGGAGTCAATTAGACAAAACCCTCGACATCCAAGACCCACCCATCAATAATGTGCTTCATTTTTTAAATCCTCACGTAAAATGACTATCTCTTTCTTTTTTATTTTACGTTAAATTATGAACAAACCTTTCTTTTTTCTACTTTTGTACGAGGGCTTCCAACAGCAGAGCTTGTATCAACCCTCGGGAGTGCCGGTGTTTTGAAAAAAAAATCTACTTAAATCGGATTCGATTGCAGGCTCGCTGGATTCGAACCCGCGACCTTTACCGTATAGTGTTGAGCGCCGTACTTTCCGTTGCTGCAACCGACGCCCCATTACACCTTATTCAATGCATATTTGGAAAATAACAATGATTTTAAACTGATTTGATTATTGAAAATAGTCCATATAATAAAGAAGAGTATACGTATGATTTTTTTCACTTTGGATTCTTTCCATCGCTGGATTTGTCAACACACCCCAAACAAATTTAAATTTAAACGCCAAAAAGGGACATTTAATGAATTTTTAGAAAAATCCATTAACAGCACGAAGAAGATAAGAATTATATCTGCATTATTAATTCAACATTTTTTTTTCTTTGCCCAATGAAGGACTAAGCATAAAGTATGAAGTGTAAGTACTCAATTGAAACTATTTTATTATTGAAAACTTATCTTTCTTTTAATCTAATTTTTTCTTAATAGACTTTAATACTTACGCATTTTGCCAAAATAAGCACAAAGAAAAGATAAACTTTTCTTTTTCAGGACATTATAATTTTTTGAGATTTGAGGGTTTGATCGACATTTTTTTTAGCTAAAACAAATCTCACCTTTTATAGCTTGTTACGGTGTCGAAATTCCTAAAAGTGGGCAGAAAGCATTCTTATCTTGTGATACACGAAAAAGACGGAATTTTTTGCTATCCTGCTTTTTCAACTTCATCTTTGGCTCAAAAGAAAACGAATCCTGACCTACCATTGAAATCCCTCCTGTTTGACAATGAGTTTCTCCGAACGAAGCCGACCAGTGTTGCAAAAGGGGGAGAGAACAGGAGTTGACACTACTTTTCTGGGCCGGCCTGAAACGTTGACAAATGAAAATTCGGTCGCCATTGTTATCCGCTTCGACTTACCGACTACCTGGCGTAAAGGTTTTTTTTTTATGAAAACCAAAAATATCATTTTGATAATCGACAATCGTAAGCGTGATACAAAAGAGGGTCGTCGTCGAATTAGGCTTTATAGCCCCGAGAGGAAATGGCCCGTGACCCGGCGATGCACTTGTCGACGCCGCAATTGCCAATATTTCGATTATTATCATCGGTAAGAATAACTGCTGAATTGAGCATTCCGATGTTTCATCCCCCAAAGTGATCAAAGCTGCTATTACAACAAATTGGCGTATAGGCGTGAAATAGCCTTCTTTCGAGTGTTTACGACGACGTGTGGGTTGAAATTAAAAAAGGAAATCGCCGGTTTTCTAATTTTCAAATTGATCTTAGTTGTCCCCCGGCGGTATGAAAACATTTAACCCAACCCGCAGGCGTAATAAAAGAGCAGGCGACTGAAGAAAGTGGGGGTGCCAAAAATCAAAAAAAGAGGAAGCTGTGGTTAAAAGTTAAATACTTATATGAATAGATGTTATTGTTCGTAAAGATTAAAGTAAATACTAGTTACGAGGGATAATTAAATAATTAAAACAAGCCGTACAAAGCGTATTGAGCGATGTTTTGCAAATATTTTATTTCATGTTGATTAGAAAGGCTTTATCGAGTTGATCTGAGCTCCTCGTCAGCCAATTCAGTAATATTTTGGTTTAATACTGTTCATGGACAATAAAAATATGATTTATAAAACTGCCAAATTGGTAGATCAAAAGCTCAGCGGCTCCCACCAAACATGAAAAAAGTATATACGGAGGTGCGAAGTGCAGAATCTCAAATTATATGAAATAAACAGCAAAAAAAGAAGAAAGCAGTATTTAACAAACGTTCTACGTGTGATACGATTTTTATTGATGTAACCATTACAACAAGGGAAAACACATGCTTCAAGATGGAGACGACCCATTGGTCTGGGTATTATTTAATCAAAAGATTGCAATAGATCAATATTTACTTTACCTTATTGATTTTTGGTTAAAATGATCCATTTCCCGGTGATTGGTATGGATGGGAAGATTTAATTATATTAAAAGGAAAGGTAATAATCATTGTCCATCCTACCCCATAAAGTGCAATTATGATTTTCCACGGTTGCAAGTATGTTTGCAGAGGCATGAACATCCAAGGGTCGTCCAGTGGGTTTTATTGCACCATGACGAGGAGAGGAACCGGTGTTTAATATAAGATTAATGGACGTGTCACCGTTGGTTCGCTTTCACCTGGTCCGCTCCCCCAGACCCGGCCGGCAGCCCTCGAATTCTTATTTAAACACACACACATTCGTATCCTGGCATCTCGAGCTTATTGTTCAATTCGAAGAAAATCGATATCGGTGGAAAAAAAATCCTTTTTGCGGTGGATATCATAGACGGTCTCACCCCCTGGGAAAAGGCCACATGACCTCCGTTCAGATATCAATCTCTTCTTCGGGCCTTACGCCCCACGCGAGGGCGAATTTCCACCCCTAGAGGCACACTTCCTCCCCCAGCCTCCCTTTAAGGATTATCGTCACCATTTCCACTAAATTCATTTAATCACACGTCTGGAGCGTGATGCACTGAACAAAGATCGACGTATTTCATTATAGGAAATAAATGACATGTGACAAAAAATCTATTTTTACTATTAAATGTAGTATTTATTTATTTTTGCGCCAAATCAGGGTTATAATTAGTCAAAATTAGTTAGTGTAAAACAGTTTGGGGAAAGTTTATAATAAAATCTTTGCCTAAGGTCACTACAGATAATTTAAATCCTTAACAGTTTTCTCCTTCACTTAAAAAGAATCTATTGTTGAACAAAAATATTTTGCTTTACATTCCCTCTGGTGGCCTGCGAAGTGATGAACCTGTACTTCTATGATCCAAATATTTTTGATCTGCCTACCCTTGCAGGCCACCGAAGGTGGTAAAGAATCCGATTAAAATTGGCAGACGAAAATGATCGTAAACGACCAAATTGAACTAATTTACTCATACAATTTAAAGATAATATCCAAACTAGTTAGTATTCTAAGTAGAGCATACTGGATGGACAAACAAGGAGTAACCGTCACTGATGCATGAAATTATGTTATAAAAGAAACAATTATATTAAATATCACATTTTTATTTGATTCAATTTTTGCAATAAATACGTTATAACGTATATTTCGTACATCAAATAGGCCTTTGATCTGAATTTGATTAATAAGATTTTGATTTCTTCGTAACATTACGCTAAACAGACATGCAACTTACTGCAGGCCTGAACCAATAAATTATCACATTAAAAAAGTTCTTTCTTTTCGCAAATGTCATGATTTGGTGTATGATAAAGGATCACTTCTGATTCTTGTAGAGATTGATTGAAAATTGCAAAAATCGAAAGTTGAAATGACTGAGTCAGTCGAGTTAAATAAATAATACATAATGGAATTTCTCTTAGGCAGCTTCTCATAGTTCTAATAATAACTTTATCAGTTTTATAGATCTGGTTCGTGTAAATGGCTTTATCTAAGTATTCGAAGTATAATGTAAATTTAATTTTAATGAAGGGCAGTTATATTATTGGCGGAACCCTTCTATAACTAGCCATGAACCCATTGACATCACGTAGCGAGACGCAGTTTAATTGAAAAATGTAAACACTCCGATCGGGGTAAATGTGTAAAATAGTCAGTAATGAAGCTTGTCATTGGTTTATAACAGAGGGTGAATCAGAGAGCGGGATGGGGGTTGGGGGTCAGGGCGGCTCGGGGACAATAGAGGGTGGCAGATGGGGTGGGGTGGTGGAAAGGAAACATTGAATAGGACACCCCCTACCACGACCATCGAGGGATATAGACATTCTGCCGATGCCGATTTAGGCACAAATCATTCGTTTGGAGAAGTCGGCGGTCAAAGGGTGTCAGTGATCCGATACGCGTTGGTGTTCCCACTTCCATCTCAATTCCTGTGGAGTTATGCGTTAATCGGGAAAAATGAGCTCAACATACGTGAACAACCCGAGGCAGCAGGACCTGGAAGGTTTCTGGAACCAGGACTACTACAGCGCCGGTTACTACAATCAATACCCGAACTTTTGGAAAGCTCAAGACTGCCAGTACCAGAAGCAGGATCCTCTTCAGCGCAATTTGCCCTACAGCCAAGAGCAGAAGTTCCAGCCAGCAACCGACCTTCAGTACTACCAATATCCTTACCAACACACAATCCCAAGACAGGATGAGAAACCATTCGTAAATCGGGACAACAATAATGGTTCACCGCAGAAACCTCACCTGCCCACTCCTCCACCGGAAAACCCTGTACCCGAGCATCCGTCACAGGACGTCATATACCCTTGGATGAAATCCCAACACTGCTCCAGTAAGTTTTTTTTAAATTTAACAAATATATCCCAACGGGGTCAATTAAGTTTGTTAACAAGAAGTGCTTTCAGGAAAGTCACCAGGCGCGAAGAGGACGCGGCAGACCTACACCAAACACCAGACCCTCGAGCTTGAAAAGGAATTCTATTACAACAAATACCTCTCGAGGAAACGAAGAGTAGAGATCTCTCATGAACTTTGCCTAACGGAAAGACAAATCAAAATCTGGTTCCAGAATAGAAGGATGAAGCTCAAGAAGGAGATCGTCAAACCTGCCATGGACGCCGCCACTGTTCCTATGGTCTCCAGCACCACCCTTTCGTCCGAGAATCAGATATTCGCTAAGATGGAACAGATGCCCGACACTATTCTAGGTCTCGACCAGCCAATGTGACATAGAAAGTTTTGAAATAGAAAAACTAAAAAATGAATTCATACAGTGCCTCATATAATTATAAATATCCGGTTTTTATTGAAAAAAATAACGAATTATTATTCTAGTCTATAATTATATTTTTTAAAGATTTTATTTATATGTATAAAAATTTCAAACACAAACAAGGCTCGAACGCCTTCTGTATGTATTTTCAAAAAGTGTTTTTTCCTTTTAAGTAAGTTTTGAAGATTGATGTATTTTTAGTCAGGTTTTTACTACTAATTTTGTTAATATTCAGAGCTCTAATCAAAATGTAAATATCTAGGTGTTTTAAGAATATTTTAATCGAGTCACTAGTTATAAGTTCATGAATAGAAATATGCAATCAGTTCCTATTTAGAGTTTGTAATTATTAATGTATTTTTATGAAAATTTGAATAAATATTTTTCTTTAGAAATTTTCATTGTTGTGACAACCCATTTTCGCCTTTCAACACGCTATTTTCTTGTTTACATTATGCCAGCTTATTTTGACAGGCAAAGGATTATGAGTTTTGCCTGAAGTAACCCTTCCACGGGTCATAAGTCATCTAGTCGACAGGTCTCAGTGGTTTTGACTAGGTTCCCTTTACGCTTTCGTTTTTCAAATCTTATTTCAATCGAAAATACCGCCAGACGGCAGACGATCGGGTCCCTACTTATGCACCCCCGGATCAGGCCTAGATTGGATTAGTGCAATCTGCTCCGGCCATTTTTGGCTTACTGACCCTTCCCCTTTGGTCGAGCTGTGTTTATCCTGTATATCCCGTTAAACGTAACTGATTAAAGGAAATTTTGTCTGGCTGTGTAAAACTAACGTATTTTAACCTAATATACTCATTCATACTTAATACTGAGCCATAAAACTATTTAGTTGGAGAGGTTAGCTTTTTCCAAAAAGTCGAGGTTCTAAACGTACTCACAGTCTCATTTTTAATGGTCTTTTATTTTTATCTTTATTTTTGTAACATAACGGTTTTATGTTATCGTGTAATTTTACTGCCATTTTGATCTGTAAAATTTCCATTTTTGATTGATTTTAATTATCGAAACCGCATGTTTTTTATATAGAAGTTTTGTATTTCTGAATATTTTTTTAAATCAGTAAGTTTAACTCAATGTATTAATAAATGGGAAATAAGTTCTCGAAAGCTTGACGACGGAACTGAATGTATTTTTCTTTGATCGTTTTTTAATAGAAACTATTTATTTAGACTGTTAAGAATAAAGTAGTTATATAACAAAATCATTTAGTTGGAACAAGCAAGATTTTGAATCCACGTTTTTTATTGTCTAAAAGGGGATAGAAATTGCAAAACAATTTTTGGATTTTTGCAGACATTTCAACAGAAAAACATTTTCTTTACCGTGCCTACGTTTCGATCTTTATTGAGATCATCTTCAGGGCCTGGGATTTACAAACATTGTTTAAATTTAACAAATACATATAGAATGTGAATTTATACAATGCAAAATATATTTTTTTATATTCAATCAAAGTATTTCAACAAATAATATCATCTCGTTTTTTGTATTTAGGAACTGTTGCAAACGTGCTTTTTTTAAAGTCGCTCAGTGCCCCTAGTACCTACATTCAGTCTAAAGCTAACGGTCGTTCCGACGGAAAAGGGCGTACAAATTTTATTTACAATCGTTCTCCGACCGTCCCAGAATTTTCCCTACTTTTTTTCACCGGGGGTCCCGTGCCGGACAGGGTGGATTTATGATCGTCCTACCTTTGCAACTTTCTCCAGGAGGGTGGCTTTCACCGAGGGCTATTCCAACCCTCGCCGGCGAAGGAGCAACATCTGAACACAGGTGAGCGATATTGCATTTCAAATTAATATTGTTATAAACTTTGCCTATTTGAAGAGTCAAACGAAAGAAAAATTCGTTACGGGGTGTACCATTGAAGGGTACGGAGGAACAGTTGTCTTCCTTATATGCCATATGTCCCATTTGGATTTTTTTCATAGCAGGACTTCTGTCGCCGTAACAATTATATCAAAAATTTCATTAAGTTTCGTGGTCCGCTTATACCAAAAATATTGTCTTTTAAAATAAAATATAATAATTTTATATTTCAATAACAAAACAATAAAATTTACCCCTATGAAATTTGTAAATTTATTATTATAATTTAAATACCGAATAACCTCGTTTCTAAACATTTTCACATAGAACAAAAAATTACTCAGTATTGTATATTCTGATTTTTTTTTTAAATCGTAGAAGCCATTAGCCCGTTTTGGAAAAATCAATAACCTCCATTATGTGTGTCATTGTGATTGTGGAAAATAGCGAAGCCGGGAGAGGAGAGATTGAGATCGGAAGGGTGGCTGCAACCCCCTCGGTGCAGCTTGGCCCCATGGCGGTAGAAGGGGATGTTATACAAACATGGCCGCCAGGACGACAATGTGCGAGACGCGGAACACTGTTTTCTTCATTTTCTCATGGTAAGTTTGATAATTATTTGCTTATAATATGCACTGCGGTCTCTATTTACTTCATCTATAAAAAAAAACTATTAAAAAGTACGGATTATTAAGCTAGTTTACGTATTAAAGACCATTAGTCTACCGTTACATCATTGAGAGAAGAAGTGTTAACAATTGACATATATTTCGTTATTTTATTTATAAGTAGCACTGCCTTTTAGGAATATTGAACAATAACAAATACATACTAATTTAAAATTTACAAGCGAAGAAAAAGTATAAATGCTTCCCCATATATTAAAACGAAAGGAAAACCAAAACCATTTCAATTTTATTTTCTTAAAATATAGTCTTATTAAAGTCTTATATAATAAATAAATACATAAAACAGTTTACCATTTGAAAAACTTAGAAAATGCGAGTTTGTGAATTGTGATTTCCGTTAGGCGGAAGGTTATGTTATCCTTCTTTAATTTATTCCACTTTTACGGTACGTATTTGGCCAAACCAAGCCAAAACAGTATAAATTCCTAAAACTGAATGCATTCAAACCTAAATTATTATCTTTACAGGCATATTTATGATTGGAAAAAAGATATAAGGACTGTATAAGCGGTTGTTTATACATGTAACCTTACTCGTTTCATTGTAACCTTTTAATATCTCATCAAGCTTCCTATACATTTTTTCTTGAACATTTCAGTTTAAAAAAAAAGTTCTTCTATATTTATATCTAACTGCTTGCCCTTTTTTGTCTATTTTTCTAATTTTCATATGATATTGAGCTTGTCTTTCGTTCGTCGAGCAGAGGTTCTTAAGAGCGTTTACTCATTTTGTACGAGTCAAATGTTACTTTCTTCATTTGATACTCAAATGATTATTGATCTGATATTCAAATTTTCCGGGGAACCGCACTACTAATTCGGTAATTTAATAGAACTTTGGCAGTAAAAATCCAAGAAGAGCGTTAGCATTAATGATGATCCACAAAATAGCGGTGGTGATAGTGAGACAGAGACTAAAAATTTAAAACAGGATAATAAAAAATTATTATTAGAAAATTATAATTTTACAAATTTCATCCTATATCTCTATTGCAGTATATTAGAATTATGTAACTGTTACAATCTATCTAATAAATTGATTTTTTTATAAAAAGAGAGACCAAGCAGGAGAAAAAAAATAGAGAGTGTGGATATAAAAGTGATATAAGAAAGAAGAGGTGACGAACTGAAAGATAGTTTGTGTCGGCAAACAAAAATGCAAAGAAATGGTTAATTATTTTAATCATTTAGAAATCGTGAGATGCGGTCTGGTGTGATGTAAGTTACAGAAAAACATTTTCTTAATCGTGCCAAGTTTCGATCTTCATTGAAATCATCTTCAGGGCCTGTGATTTAAAAACATTGTTTATATTTAACATTCTCAATACAACACTCAAGAATGGCACAATTACACAGAAGACAAACGATTTGAGTGTGTAGAAATATTTTGATTGAATATAAAAAAATTTATTTTGCATTGTATAAATTCACTTTTCTACATCCTACATGTAATTGTTAAATGTAAACAACGTTTGTAAACCCCAAGCCTTGAAGACGATTTCAATAAAGATCGAACGTTGGCATGATAAAGAAAATATTTTTCTGAAACTTACATCACACCAAACCGCATCTCACGATTAAAAAATAAATACCGATTAACGGTCACTAATCACCACACGTTAATTAGTTTATTTATGTTGTTGCATTGGGGCCGCAATGGCCAGAAAAAAACAAGCCTGATGATAGGAAGGTACGCTTATGGATTACTAGAGATTAGAGAAAGGGAGAGTGAATGAGTGGAATTGAAGGAGAATGAGAGAAAGAGAGTGAGTTAGTGAGAGAGGATGAGTGAAAGAGACGAATAGATAGGCAAGAAGACGTCTAGATATTAAGCAAATTGAGCATGTTAGACAAATGTGAGAATGAACAACAAACTAAACTATTAGTTACATATCTAGGCACAAATTTATTGGGAAAGAAAGGTCGATTGATTGTTTGAGCCAGAGTAAGAACGCTTGTGCTAGAGAGATTATATGTGAGAGAGGTGAATACAATATTGTCAGAGGTATGGATAAATAAAAAGTGGGTCACTCTCATCAATACATAAAAAGAGAATGGTGGATAGGTAGATAATAAGAAATAGTGAAAGTAGGATAATGAGACGGAAGGAAATAGAGATAGTGGGAGAGGGGGGTGGAGAGGGAGAAAGGGAGAGATAAACTGAAAGGGACGGTCGCAGATAAAGTGAGATGCAAAGAAACAGAGAATTTATTTTTCCTGTTAGAGTGGGGTTGTAATGAACACAAAAACAAGAAAGGTTTGGTTAGAATGAAATAGTTGACGGTATGCAAGGAAGTGAGAGAAAAAGATAGAGAAGGAAAGCGAGGGAGAGAAAAAGAGAGAGTGTGAGAGAGGCACGATAGTTTTGATCTGTAAAGAGAACAAGGCTGGGACTGGATATTCGTGAGAGGAAAAGGATGCGGAAAAGAAGAAGTGAATGGTAGAATAAAAGAGCGAAGGAGAAAAGAAAAGAGTGAGAATAAAAGAAAAACATATAGACAGGTAGAGAGTGAAGAGAGTTTCAGTATGAGAAGGAGAGAGAATGGTAGATATAGATAATAAGAAATAGTGAATGTAGGATCATGAGAGGGAAGGAGATAGAGTTAGAGACAGAGAAGAGAGATAAAGGGAGAGAAAGAGAGAGAGAGAGTGAGAGAGAGAGAAAAGGAGAAAGAAAGAGAGAGATAAACTGAAAGGGGCGGTCGCAGAAAAACAGGCATGCAAAGAAACAGAATTTATTTTTCTTGTTACAATGTGGGAGTGGTGAGCAGAAAAATAAGAAAGGGTTTGTGAGAAGAAGAAAACGGACAGGGAGAGATTGAAGTGAGTTTCATTGGGAGAAGGAGAGAGAATGGTAGATAGGTAGATAGTAAGAAATAATGAAAGCAGGATAATGAGAGGAAAGGAGATAGCGATAGGGAGATAAAGCGAGTGAGAGAGAGTGACAGTGAGTGAGGGTGAGGGAGGGAAAATAATTGACAGACCAAATTACCCTATAGAGATTATTAGCGAACGAATATTATTTTCGTATAGGTGGCCATGATTTAGTTCTATATCAGTTAAAAATCGCCAGGATCGACCCTGTTTTTGAACGGTATGTGAATTTAGACCTTACTGTTGATATATGTTGTGCGAAGTCGTTAAGTTTGATACATCGGTCCATTTCTGTGTTTTAGACTAGATTTCGGTGGGCGTCGCCGTGCTGTTGCCTATTGTTGCTTAATCTATAAAACCTAATGATTTCAACTGTGGGAATGGTCATAAATTGTCGTTCCCCGTCACGCCCATGTCAAAAATAAAAGGGGGACAACGTTTATTTCTTAACCAAGGGTAGATTAACAGCAAATACCACCCTTTGCTCAAGCATTCAAATATATTTGCATTTCCAAGGTTATTCGAATCTGTTCATAATTTGAAAAAGCAATAATTCTCTCAGTCAGCTCGATCTTGACCTGTATTTCCTCAGTATTTGGAACATCTTTAATTTTTCATTTTAAATCGTTGGTGTAATAAAGTACCCAAATAATTAAGATGTTAGTGTACTTGAAAGTGATGTTTATTTTTGTGTATATTTTATTTGTGTTTATATGAGGTATATATTTTAAAATGGGTTTACAGTAGAAGAAAGTCGTGTTTTGATTGACATGTTTTGGTGGCATTAATAAAAAACACAATTTGCAAGTGGTTCAATTAATTAGCGTATCATATTGTATTGCTTAAATTTTCATCATTCATACCACTCTATTTTTAACTGCTCTTTTCAATATACAATTTTTTTAGCTTACGCATTTTTGGTTTATAAATTCAATACAACGGGATGTATTGATAATTCTTGAGTATTAAGATATCCAGGTCATGACGAGAATTCTTTTTATTGTCAAAACTTTTTCATCTCAGTACAATTTCTATGTGTGACAATCAGGTTAGTTACATAAACTATGAAACTCCCAACTTCTTGCCAATTTTTCGTTTAATTTTTAAACTTTTTCAAGGCCTAAAACGAAAATACATAAACCTATAGTTGAATTTGTTTAATTTTATGTTTAAACCTTCTTTTTTTTAACTTTCGTCTGCTCGATATTGTTCCTTTGGCCAGTATTTTTTAATTATTAATTTAAAAGAAAATTTACACATAAAATTAAACAAAACCAATTGTAATATACAAATAAACAAAATGGATGTATATGTCCCTTAAATCCATTTTGTTTATTTGTATATTACAGTTGTTTTTGCTAAATTTTA
>CM077107.1:8030317-8041719 GCA_039619505.1 Cimex hemipterus | reverse complement strand
TATTCATATATATATATATATATATAACGGTGAGAATCCGAACGCTAAAGACCAAAACAGCGAGGCTAGGTTGTCTAAATGATCACAATCAGACGAAAACCTTAATGTTTACGATTTATTTTTATAGTTACGTATTAAAACATACTACTTCAGCACTGCTACCATTTAAGGATTTCTCTTTTTCATTAAAGTTTAATGAGTCAAGTGTGAAATACGCTACAGTCATCGTTATTAATTTCATCATTCCATTTCAATTTTCTCTCGTTCCAGGGACGAGAATAACGAAATTAAGTTGTTACAAACGATGTAGCGGAGGGATCGCTGATAGATAGCCCGTGATAAGTGAGTAGATACAATTTTCACACCTTATTACATTTAACGCCCCAGAAATAATTATTACCGGCCGTTATATTAAGATTTCATCGTCTATTTTTTTTTTCTCTGTATAGTGTATATATAATTTTTTTTCAGGGGATTGGTCACGGCTGTGTAATTTATCCTGTCCGGAGGCGAAGGCGAAAACGCAGGACGGGCAACGATGTGTATTTTTATGCCGTAGGAGTCGTTAAACAGTCGTCCGTCCGTTTGCGACAAATGGTAACAGGTTCCAGCCATTAATCAGTTTCCTGCTAACGATGCGACTGGAATCGCGGGGACTTCTTTCTTTTTTACCTGAGCTTAAAAGCGCCTTTTAATGTTGATTGGGCTCGGCAAAGGTTAGTGTCTCAATACGAGGCCAGACTTATGACTTCTATTTCTACTTATTTATAATTTGCAAATACTCCATAAAATTCCGTCAATACTCTAAAAGAACTAAATAGGAAATTTTACCTTGAGTTGCTGAAATATTTAATTTAAAAATTTTTACTCAATAATTCACAGATCCTCTAGTTGAAATAAATTTCACGTAGTAATTTCTTCATTTGATGTTAAATAATTTCTTCCGAAGATGGGGAATTTCATACAATGGTAAATCTATCATAATAGATTTAGAAAGTTTGGCCCGTCTATCCTCGATATATTGGGCTGTTATCTTATTGTCTTGAATTATCATTTAATATACTTGAATGATTGGATTTTACAAGTTACAAATTGTAAGCAAATTGAAATCTGAGTATAGACTAAATTTGAACAATTTTATTTCATTACGAACGACCCCCTAAATTTTATTTTTTGAAATATTCCTGAAGTAATCCCGGTTAAATAATTCCTAGGAAATAATAAATCACAAACTATTCTTAGTATCCTAGTCGATAGTACCTCTTGGTAATGTTAAGAATTTAAATGAGGGAATTCTGTAGGAAATAGTACTGTGAGAAGGTGGGCGCGTTTCGAATGATAGACGTGGCTCGTTTGCCGGAGTCTCCCTCGGAAACGTTAAAATTAACTTTATAAGAAAAAAAATCCTCTTTTGTTTTGTTGTACAATAATGTTCATGTAAACCTTATTTTGTCTGATTATAATCAAAACTGTGCTTGTTTATGTGTAAATGAGAATTGAAATATGATGCGAAAAATCAGTTTAGTTTATGGGAGTAGCGACCGTCTTTCGGAACTGCTGGTTTTTCTCTTATTATTGTTTTAATTTAAATTTTGCTTTATAGCTTTTTATGTTGATAAGCATCTCTACATTTCTCTTTAATCATCAAGCCCTAAACATTTACTCTATTACAAAAAAATGCACAAGGTTATTTAGACCGAGAAAGGTGAAAAAGTTGCAATTTTCTAATAATCTAATTAATACTTTAAAGCCATTTTTTCTGTTTTATTTTGCTTAATATATCATGAATTTGCAACTAAGTTTTTTTTAAAAATAATGATTCGTTCATTTTGACAAACAACCTAGAGTTGTACTAAACATTTTACACACTTCCTTCCAAAAGGATAGTTCCTACTCACAGTAAGTTGTTCTGCAACGATCCGGATTTCGAGCCTCTTAGCTCATCATCAGGTTGAAGGACTTCTACAACCACGTCTCTCGACGTGCATTGCCAAAGTAAGAGACCTGGTTGTAGAAGTCCTTCAAACTGATGATGAGCTAAGAGGCTCGAAATCCGGATCGTTGCAGAACAACTTACTGTAGTAGGAACTATCCTTTTGGAAGGTATTGATCACCACACTCACCCCATCATTTAACATTTCTATTTTACACACTTTTCCCTGAAAAAATATTCCTTCCTTATTTTTCATTTCTGGGTACTTTTAAGCAAAGCGTTCGCTACAATATTATTTGATATTACTGTTCTACAAATCAAAAATCGGTTCATTATGATTAGGTGTTTTGGACAGAAATGGTCCGAAAGCTGTAAAACTGTAAAAATACGACTTTTCAAGATATGTGATATTTTGATCGAACTCAATTTTTTCCTGTTTCCGCGTAATTCACTACATAAAAACGTTATAAGCCCAAAGTTTTTATGGTGTAAATTAGGCGGAAACAGGAAAAAATTGAGTTCGATCAAAATATCACATATCCTGAAAAGTATTTTTACAATTTTACAGCTTTCGTCCATTTCTATCCAAAACGCCTAATCATAATGAACCGATTTTGGGATTTGTAGAACAATAATATCAAATAATTGTAGCTTTTTTCCTGTTTCCGCCTAATTTACTCCATAAAAACGTTATAAACCGATTCCTCCACTGTAAACGAGATAAATTATTATTCTAGTCGATAATCAATGCACTAGAAATAATAATGGAAAAAATCTTGTAATGTCTAGTGCGTTCAATACCCTAAGTCACCGATTTTTTTTGAACAAATACATATTTTAAAAACGAATAATTAAAATGTTAAATTTGAATTGTTTTTACGATCGAAATGTGTAAGATACTAAAAGGAAAAGACAACAGTTCGATCCCACTTTTTATCTTGGTCCGCCTCGTTTCGCTGTACATCTTGGTCCATTGTTGGGCATCTGGATATTTTTTCATTCTTCCTTTATTGTACGTTCTTGTGAATGTTAAAGATAAATTTGGACATCATCCTGGATTAATTCTTTTTTTAGGATAATCCTTTGAAACGGCCTCAATGATTTCCTTTTTCCAGCATAAATGACGAGTAAGCTTTATCAAAAATTAACCTAAAACGTTCTAAATTGTATACAACAAAACTAATAAAAAATGCATTTTTTTACATTGGCGAACTAGTGTTTCCTTTTTTATATTCGTTGAAGAGTTTTGTAAAGCTACACATAAAAATGGAAAGTCCATAGACAAATCAAGTTCATAATGGAAAGATACACCTAAACACCTGACTCGCATCCTTATAATAATTATTTGATGTTCTAAAACTACGAATTCCATAAAAATAGTTTCATTTTGTGCAAAAATATGTACTTGATTTGATTTTTCTTTTTGTTCTTTTTGGTTCACGGTTGTTACCCCGTAAAAGTATTGTGACGTCGGTAAACTGAGGCCTCCTAGGCCATGTAGGAAGTCAATTAAATGAGCTTGAACTTCAAATTGTAATTACCCTCATTTTCAATTTCCCCGACAAAAAAAAAAAAAGATTTATTATTTACAAAAGTAAATGGAAATGAAATAACTCGATCCCTAGCAGTAGTCTATTATCAGCGAGTTATACCCAGATATATAACAAAATTAACAAAGTTCAACTATTAAGAATAATGTTAAATTAATTGAGGTTTTTAGTTGAGATAAAAAAACCAGTGTCACGAGCGGGATTCGAACCCACGATATCCCTTTCCCACCTCAACCACACCTTTTGAATGTTCCCTCCTTTTTGCGATTTTCAAATGTCCGTTACTCTATTTGATTCTCGCGACAAATGAAAAATGGCAAAAAGTATGGAAAATTCAAAAGGTGGGGTTGAGATCAGAAGTTAGTATCCAAATTGATCGAGGTCCCGATAGCTCAAGTCAGCTGTTTTTCTAGCCGAAGATCATAGGTTCGAATCCCGCTCGTGACACTGACTTTTTTACCTCAACTAAAAACCTTAATTAATTGTAAGATATTCATTGGTCAAGCGGCCCACGAAACTAGTGAATTTATTAAGAATAATATTCATCTTCAATAATGTTTATTTTTTGATTGAATAAATCCGATCTAGATCGGATTGATTTTTGCTAAAAAAGTGCAGATTGTCAGTAGCACAATTATTATTATCGTTTTCAACAACAAATAACGTGCAATGTCCGGTAGAAGGACTCTTTTTTCCTCCAAGGGCACCTCACCAAAGGCCGGTCCTCTTAAAACCTAGGAAGTAATAACTTGGGGATGACTGACACGGGATCGGGCGTGCAGAAGATGTGCCACGTGGACCGAGGACACGTGTCGCTTTCGCTCAAACATCTGACTCGTACCAGCCCATATTTTCAATAATTTACAAATAAATATTTAACAATTAACATATTTTGTTTGTTTCAGGTATCTTCCTAGGACGCCAGGCGACATAATAAATATTTTTTTCATTTTTGTCTTATCCTTTATTATCCCTCTTTCCTAATTGAAACGAAATTGAATTATTTTATTACAATTCTTTTCTATCTTCCATTTATATGTCCGGGCATTTATATGCTTTTATGTCCGGGATTGATGTTAAAGATTTAAGATCAGTATTTAGATTTATTGATTGGGGGCCGCGGTAGCCGAGTGGTTAGCGTGAGAGACTCTCGGCTAGTAGACCCCGCGGTCGCGGGTTCGATTCCCGCCGTCGCCTCTGGCCGGCCCTTTTTTTCACGATACCCTTCCCCCCAACAAACGAATACGCAATAAACAACATAACAACATAAAAAAAAAAAAAAAAAATCACGGTGCTGTTGTGAGGTCAGAAAACGCTGCTCATTAGTGACAGTAGAACGTTACAGAATTTACCTTGCGGCCCCTCAAGTCGCGCATAAATCAACGTAAATAATAAAATCTAACATCGGCAGTTTGTGGTTTTAAAATCATTTTACGATTGATGCTCAGAAGTATACTGAAATTCTCTTTAGAAAATGAATAGAGAGAGAACAGGCGCATAACAAACCAAATTGCTGATATCGTACACACGGCAAAAGTTCATACAACTAGTCTTAATTAAAAAATAACCTTTTTTTTTCAACTTAATATTTTCTTAATTTTTTCATAGTGTAAATGTTGGGCGATGAAATGTATAACGTCAGGTCTAAAAATTCAGAAACTAATTGTTACTTTTTAAATATTATTGCTGTATTTATGAAAGAAATGAGTTTTTATTAATCAGAAAATACATAAGCATGCTCTGGTTTGTTAAGAGGGTTTATAAAAGAAAACAGGTCAATTTGTTTGTAGCGATGAAAGAATGAAATGGACAGTTTGAAGAATGGTCCAAAATCTGGCTTTCTGTCAACTACTCTTTTAACATAAAGAATAGCTCAAAGACGATTCTTTTGCTTAAAAAAATGAGTTAAAACAAACGGTCTGCCAGCTTTTGAATGGGACAATAAAGTAATTTTACTTCTTTAAAATAACTATTACATAACTAAAACAATAATGGATAATGATTTTTTCTTTAGGAATGGGCCCCTTTGGACAATTCAAATACGGAATGGGCTACGATTATTGCCGACCGCTAGATCGGATTAATTGAACGATGTTGGATCCTAACAGGTGGCCCATAAAACCTCCCTCGGCCAGAATGGGGTGTGTTTCCACCTCTTCTTGATTTATGGTCATTTAAGTTAAACAGTGTATTTAAGACTTCACACTTCACTCAAAAAGCTCGTCTTAAACTTGGACTCGTAGGTTTTATTTGTCAGGTTGTAAATCTTTCAATCCTGCTACTTACACTTTGATTATTTTAAAAAATTACGAATAAGGCTTATTATTAAATTTTATGGAGAAAATCAATGGTTTGATATAATTTTTAATGCGGTAAATTAAATATGATCTGACATTGAAGACTGTGTAAAATATTTGTAAAACCTGTATAATCTGCCTAAATTTTCTATCGTTTATGACCTAATGTTTTTCAATTTCCAGATACTTTCTCAGATATTCAAATAATATCCTTATTTTGGTTCTATATTAGTATTTTCAGGTTATCGGCCTTAATATATTAATTGTACATGAAACAACCAACAATAAATCGAGTTTAAAAAAAGAAAAAACATTTAATTTTTCATTTAAGCTTTCGAGAAATTGGATTCACAAGGACTATAAAAAAATTTTAATGATTATTTTTTGTAACAAATGCAAACCATCCTTTATAAAATTTTGAAAAATGGGTATATTTGTTGAAATATGATCAAGGAACTTGCTTTTATCTCTTTTAAATTTACCTTACCTTTTATATAATAGTGTGTTTGCAATTCTGTATTATTATTTGGTTTTATACCAACGTATTCAATAAAAGAAAACAATTTTACACTCAAATACGTCACATTTAACAAGAGCATACTTTCTAATTCTTAAGAGGGTTGTAGGGGGAAAAAAACTCACTGACGAGGGTTGATGTTGGTTCAAGACTAACAATTTGTTGTCCCCTAATTGGGTGAATCGTCCGATTTTCAACAGAAAATTTGTTTTTGTTGATGACGGGTATTAGTTAGTTTTATATTGCTCCTCAGTCAACGCAGGCCGATTTTATACAGGAGGTAGGTCAGTTCGAAAGGAACACAGAGAAAATATTTTTCTTTGTACATAAGTACACTAATTTCGTGGTCCGCTTGACCAATTAATACATTACAATTAATTAAGATTTTTGGTTGAGATGAAAAAAACCAATGGCACGAGCGGGATTCGAACAGACGATCGTCGGCTAGATACGCAGCTCCTCTAACACTTGAGATCACGATAGCGCTAGTGGTAAAGTAGCTGCGGATCTATCCGAAGATCGTTGGTTCGAATCCCGCTCTTCCCATTGACATTTTTCATGTCAACTAAAAACTTAATTATTTGTTTACAAGCTTTGTGCCAGGAGACAAAATAGACATCTTTTGTTTTTAATTAATTAATTTTTTCACGGTTTTATTTTTTATTATTTGTAGTGATTTGCGACTACCGTCGAATAGGTAAATTATAACAGAGTGAAAGGAAATATTTACAAAATTAACAGTAAATTTTCACTTTCACTCTCAGTCGCGGATGTTTCTAGAGAATTCGTCGGGATGCGACGTTTCTCAGGTGATGATTTTTGCTGGTTGAGAGAGTATTTAACAACAAAATATTTATTTTAAATCGTATTTTGATTTTTTTTACAGGATTTTTTTGTTAATTTGAAAATAAGTATATAACCAAAATTAGATTTTCCTTTTTTTAAATTTTGTGTTTTTTTAATAATGTGTAGAGATTAGTGACCGTTAATCGATATATATTCAGATATCGCGAGATGGGGTCTGGTGTGATTTAGGCTTCTTTATCGTGCCAACGTTTCGCTCTTTATTGAGTTCATCTTCAGGGCCTGAGTCGTTGGCAGAAAATGTTTTTCTGAAACTACATCACACCAGGCCGCATCTCACGATATCTGAAACACATTTTACATGTTTGGTTTGAAAGCATTAGCTGAATTTTAAAGAAAAACATAAAAGCTATATTAAAAATAAAATAAATTAATGTGATTATCAATTGTTGGAAAATAATTTATGAATATTAAGTTAAACAATCTTGCAAAAGTAATAGAATGAAGGTTGTCTTCTTATATACATTTTATTTATTTATTTACAGATTTTACGACTACTAAAACCTTTTTTAACTAGGGATTTAATTATGGAAAGAATTGTTCAGTGAAATAATCTGTCTATTTTTTAATTTTTTTTAGAAGCAAACTTATAGAAATAATTTTGTGTTGATTGTGTGTGAATGTATTTATTAGCGTGAATGTGCAATGTGAGACTACCTCAGGGTCGAATGTTGACTACCCCATGAGATTATGTATATGATATGTGTAAAGGATATAATTTTATGAACATCAAGGACACCGCCCTACTTTAGTGAATACATTTAAATAGGAAATAAGTTAATTGAAACTATCTATGTGAAATGGGATAAATGAAGGGAGCTAAAGAAAGATAGAGCGACAGAGTTGGAATGAAAGAGACTGCGGAAAGGGTGCGCGTTCGAAACTCAGTAACCTTTATTATCAGGTCACAGATAAACAAAGAATGAGAAATAGTGCAAGAGAACGGTTGAGGAAGACAATAAAAAAACGATGAACATGTTTTGACATACGTTTTATAAAAACAACAAATATCAAAAAATATATTTCGAAACAATAGTTTTTATTAGTTCATTTTACAAATGTAATTTAATATATTATAGATAATAAAATATATTTCGGAACAATTGCCCTGTGATTTATAGAAAAGCTTACAAAATTTGAAATGTTCGTTTTCTTATTTAGCCTTTCATTAGCGTGAATGAGACTATCGGACATTATAGGAGTTAATTTGGCAGGCAAATTGGTATCCTTGCTGTGTTGTTTGTTAGTCAGACCGTTTTTCTAAATTTTTTATTATACATCGTGCCTCATACATCAACTATCACTTCAGTTAACATACATGTATTAACCATAAAACAAAAATAATGTGACAATTTTGCAATTGTTTAACTGTTTGTGATTTTACACGTGCAAAAAAGAAACAAAGAAATTATTTGACAATAAAAACCCGGAATGTTTAGGTATGTAGTAGCTTAATGAAAAAATTTTGGGAAAGGATTTTTTAATATGTGTATTTAGTTAAAAATTGATATGATTTTTACAATTTTTGGTTTATGGTTAAATACTAAATAGTTCGAGATTGATAGGATTTATTTCGAATTATTATCAAAATAGTGGAGTACAGATTGTACTGTTATTTTTAGCTACAGTCAAAGAAAATATATATAACTAAAACTTGAAAATAACCCAAGATTATTTGGGAGATTTACCTATCATTTCGGCCTGCCTATCATTGTGTTGTTAGACAGTTTTAAAAAAAATGTACTGTACATTATGCCAAACATTAGAATTTAACATAATAACAATAACATAATTAAAAATTAAAAAGCATATTTACAATTCAAAAAAAGAACTACTGCAAACTCATTTTTCTTGCATAAAATGCGGTAACACTTCGGTCACCAAAAAGCATGACTTTGTTGGGGCCGGCCAACTTAAGCCTTTGGCAGGTGTTGCAATAAAGGAAGCCTGGCATCCATCACTGCGTCTTACTCCAGAAGAAGGTGATCCACAGTCTGAAGAGATGCCCGACTGCAAGGACAAACGGGGTTAATATTAAAGCGAAAGAGATATTCTGCCAGTCAGACGGGTTTCGGTGTATCGCCATTCTTAGTGTATCGTCCATACTTGTCATTTTACTTATTTTTTTGTACTGATTGAAAAGTGTAAAAGTAGGTTCAAAATGGTGCAATGCAAAATGCAAGCAACTAGCACAAATTACAAGCTTATTTACACTGACAAACTTAAAAACTGAAAACAGAAACAAAAGAAGCAGGATATGTCATTTCTGGACAATTTAGAAGATTTAAAAGATACTGAGTTTCTCAACGAAAATATCAAAGTGTTGAAAATCGTAACAAATTAAAAACCATTTTTACGAAAAATAAGCCAGTAAAATCATATTTGTTGTACATTCAAATTGGTATTTGAAGAAAACCCTTGGCCAGATGCGGTTTGAGGATGGTCATCTTAACATCCCAGTGCGGCAGATACGCCATATCTCTTTCCATCTTTAATAGGAGGAACAAATCTCCGGTCAACGCCCAGTTTTTGACATTTGCGACCCATATGGGCTGTAACACACCCCCGGACGAATATTACCTAACGTGATTCTCTTTTTGGTTCCCCGACCGCCCAAAATACCCCTTACCAAGTGACCCATCTTGTTTTCGTTTCGTATGGACTAATCGTTTATTTTAACTATCTCGCGAGGCTCTTTCACGGCCCATAAAACAAGAAACGGGTGTACGGATGAACTCAGTTATTTATACGTTTATAAATCTCTTTTATTTCTTATTAAATTTCTGTGCCATTGAAAATATGATTAGACTATACTGGCGGCTATACATTATTATTATTTTAATATGTGCTTATTTTAGACAATACATTTAGATTAAAATTGAAATATCTACACTTTAATATCTATCTTGTACTTCTGGGATGTGTCTGTTTGTACAGTTGTGTAAAATTATTCTACACTGTCTTTATTCGAATACCGGACAACGCCATGTTAAAAAGGGTTCAGGCCCATTTCTAGATTTGTCATCCCCGGAGAACATGTTATTTCCAGGAGGCTAATTTGTCTTAATGCGGTTGGCGTGTTTGTAAGTTCTTCGACCTGATCAGAAAAGGAGGACAAAAAAGGTCGTAGAATGAATTTCATCTCGGCCAATCGCCCCCTGCGTGATCACAAAGGGGTGAAGGGCGTTTATCTACCGACGCCGGCGATAGTGATTCAAATTTATTTAAATAAAAATAATCTGACTTAAAAATAATCAATAAAATAAAATTCAGTTGTTGCCAATTTGGTAAATTATACTGGTCTTAAATGATAAACTACAAATATCTCCAAAATCCGATATTTGATTATGACAGTTTAAACGTTATATCTGGTCACAATTGCTCTTTAAAACACAATATTTATATATTTGTCTAATATTTTTGTTAAATAATTATTTAAGGTCTTTACTACAAGCGATTTCTGCTTGATTGAATGTATTTATTAGTGCGATAGTAGTGTATGCATGGGTAGGTCTATGGTGGAATATCAAGTACCCCATACCACCACCTAGGATAATGTGTTAGATTAATTGTATGGATGTATTTATTAGCGTGAACGAGGGCGGGTCTTCACAGGAATATCGAGTACTCTGAAACCCGCGCATAGGCAAGGCTGGGATTGAATGTTAGCGAATGAGTTAGTTTCAGAACCTTTTCACCATTTGTCGGAGGGGTAAAAATGCGTGGAAAAAGCGTCGAAATTGTTAAAACTTAAAAACGTGAGATGGAAGAAACGTGGGGCGCCGGCAATAGCCGAGGCAACTAGCCGGCCGGTAAATAAATAAATTTAAAAAAAATTTTGTATTCAAATAGTCCACAACAATTTACAAAGTTTTTCTCATATACATTATAACTTTTCTCAAATAAAAACTACCAAAAAAAAATAGTAATATTCAGCAGTTATATAGTCAAGTAAGTAAATAAATTTTTCCAATAAATTACACAATATTTATGAGATTTCATAAATTTTCTTAAAACTTTTCCCCTTCCGTAGTTGTCTTGCAACATTTAGTTTAAACAAATGCTTTCCAATTTTCGAATAACAAACAGACGATTTTATGTAAAAACCAAAATTTTTAAAATGCGCAAAATATTTCAGTTTTATAATATTCATAGGCATAGGCACGCTCGCTTACTTCTGTCCTTTTAACCATATTTCTATCTCAAATATACTCAAATATATATATATATATATATATATA
>CM077107.1:7994732-8029917 GCA_039619505.1 Cimex hemipterus | reverse complement strand
TGTGTGTGTGTGTGTGTGTGTGTGTGTGTGTGTATGTGTGTGTGTGTGCGTGCGTGCGTGCGTGTGTGTTATGTTGTGTGTGTGTGTGTGCGTGTATCTTTTCCTTCTATCTCTATCGATCTATTTATTTCACTACCCTTCTTTCTCACTTTCATTTTTTCCCAGTTTTACTACCTGTCACTCTATCTATATCCCTTTTTCACATTCACATACATAAACACACACACACACACACACATTATATATATATATATATATATATATATATATATATATATATATACACATATATAGAAGAGCAAGTAGAAATGTATAGCAGCATTAAAGAACTTTTGAAACATAAGATATGTACTCAAGTAGTCTTTAAATCTCTTCCTTCTCTTTCTCTACATAATAAACATAAACGAATAATTTAGTAAAATTTGAACATTTGTGTTGAAATGAAAATTGGGTAATACAAGATCCGCCATGAATAGATTAAAAGTTGTGGTTCTGTCTTCCAAGGGGCAGTAATACTTTACGTAAACCAGGTAGCAGTGTTGATTTATGTTGTCCGGCGATTTGGAACCAGTCCGGCTGGTTGGACTTTGTGCCACTCGCGCTGCCTTCCTACGTTCACGTCCGTGTAATAAATTTATATCTACTTAACTCTTTTTTCCATGGAGTTCGCCCTCTTCCTCCGATCCTGAGACGATCTTTTTTTTTATTCTCTTTTTCAGCCTTTTTCGAATAGAACCAGGCCACTTTTTAACAATCTTCACGCACACAATTATTAATCATGTCAAATCCGGGGTTATTTATGTATTTATTATTGTAAAGGGTTGTCAACCGGCTCGTAAAAACGTTTATCCCATACTCTCCGTTATCTCTTGATTATTGAAGCAATTTCTCTTATAATCTTTATATGATATACTTTATACATTTATCTAAATCTTAAAAATAACCTGCCTTAAAATCTTTATATTCTTTTTATTCTATTCATATTCAGTCTGTAAAATTTGAGCTTCCTTTAAAGCTGTTAATATTTTGCACCGCAGTGAAACTTGACGTTTTGTCGTTTCACGATCCGTCAGTAATGATCTTAAGAAATCTCCAGGACCTATTTATAAAAAAAGGTTCAAGAATTGACGGATCAGCTTAATGAATCCAAAACCGACGAAATAACTTTCCCCTTCCACCGCATCAGCACTCCTACAATCTGCTACATCTCTGTTTCTTTCCCAGCTTTCAATCGTCCGCTGCCTAGAACATTACATCTACAAACGACCCCCCTCTCGAAACAAAAGAATAAAACTGATCAGACGATATAAACTACTTAAAAATTGACAATTGATTGAAATTCTCAGTACGGAACAAACTGTGTGTAAACGACTTAATTGAACTGTGGGGTTCAACGTAGTGATCCAACCTCCAATGAATCCAATCACTACAGTCCATGATCTTTTCCAAAACATTCCATCTAAATTATAGCTCCTGTGCCCTATTGGTATACAGTCTTACAATACATAGACCATTCCATTTATGCACGAAATCGCAAGAAGTCCATATAGACGCTTTCACAAAACCCTGAACTTTTTTGGTCTCCCTTGTCTGCACACATAGGTCTAGAAACGAACAGGCGGCTATGGTCGGGAGTCCCGATTTACAGATCAGACCACAGCCATATGGCCTTCAGAAGCTAGAAATTGAATGAAAAATATGATCAAAAGGAAATAGTGGCGTCAGTGAGGCGGATCGCAAAAAAAGCACCAAAACACTGTCGACTGGTGGCGCTCAGGACGTTTTAATTGTAGCACAGGTATCATTCATCAGAATAGGCCATGCGAAGTTAATAAAAAAATGTAATGGAACCTCTATGTCTCTTTGTGGCCTCCTTAATTAATATCGGCCCCCCTTCGTTCTGTACAGGGAATAATTAAGGATGTCTTCAGATATGAAAATAGTGGCGCGACAGCGCGTCTTTGGATCCCCTTTTCCGATTTTGGAGGAAACCGGACTGCTGTAATGAATGCAGTATTTAGTAGATACAGTAATCCATTAACATTCGCCGGGGTTTGGTTCTTGAAAATTACCGTGAATGTTAAATCCGCGAAAGTTGAGTCTATTTTCCTATGTTATAAGGAGGGTTACCTTCCATGACTGAAAAAATTGTGATTTTTTTTAAATCAAAAGTGTATTTTTTTAGTTCGTTGATGAAAGAGAAATGAAACTATCCTTGGAATAAGGCAGTAGTCACTTTGGTGTTTGATCTCCTAAAAACTGGGAGCTCATCTTTACTTTTTCCCTTAAAAGCTCTTGGGTTTTGGTATCTTTAGATCATTGTCGCCTTTAACTTGCAATCACCAGGTGCATTTGCACAAAGTAATAACCTGATACGATCTGTGGCCGCCTTAAATCCTGGAGCTGTTCTTTCTGCTTTTGAAATGAACGTGCGATTCGGCATCTTCTTCCAGAAAAGTCCCGTTTCGTCAGCATTGAAAACTTGCTGAGGTGAGTGTTCGTTGTCTTCTATGATTTTTTGGAGTGACGGTGGAAATTGTTCCGCTGCTTTATGATCTGCCTACGCTGCTACTCCAACTAATTTCAAGTGCAGATTGAGACATTTTTTGAAATTCTCAAACCACCCTTTGGTGGCATGGAAATCGGACTTGGAATCAGAATTTTCATTAATCATATCACGTAGTTTTTTGCCTTAGCTGTTATCTCAAGGGCAATCTTTTTTGCGCCATGTCTTCTATCTATAGTTCTAATGCTTTTTCAGTTTCTTCCAGCCTTTTGTTTCGAATTTGGCACACTCTTTTTGCCGACGCTGAAGAAGAAGCTGCTACACTGTCCCTTATAGAGGTCCCTTTTGACTTTATAGAACGAACAGTTGATTCAATTTTTTTTGTTTACTCAGGTGTTATTTTTCCCCGAATATACATGTCCGACCTTCCATGAATGTTAAATCTTACCTCATTTTTTCATACGCGAATAGTGAAAACCGCAAATGTCAAACCCGCGAATGTTAAGGGATTACTGTACATATCACCTTTTATATTGTCTTTTATGTATATTGAGAGTTAATGGATTTGAATGTTTAGAGTCAGATGGCTGGCATACGTACCCACTATCTCATCAATCTTCCAATAATATTAATTATATAATATAATATAAAGGGTGATCGATGGATACCGAGTCTGTTTGAGTTTTAAAACTGAGTGCCTAGTAAGCTAAAATTGCTGATAGAGCCTGGAGTTTAATTACTTGGTTGCGGTGTAAAGCGATACTAAATCAATTTTTAAAAAATCAAAGTTAATCTTTATTAGCTTTTTCATATTCTATTACTCAAGGCATACATATGAATATAAAAATATAAAAGTAGCAAGAAATGGATTGAAGGTAGTCTGTTAAAAGAGTATCAAGAGGCTTTCGGCATAGTATAATTGATAACGGGAAATTCACCTGGAACAATTCTCTACTATGGTGTTTAACTCAAAAATTGATTGATTGCTCTTATTTTTATTAATTAAATTAAATAGATGATTCACTGTTTTCGTGGTCCGTTCGACCAATTAATATATCACAATTAATTACGGTTTTTAGTTGAGATGAAAAAAAGTTAATGGCACGAGAGGGATTCGAACCTACGACCTTCGGCTATGTCCGAGAGGACGAGTTCACGATAGCTCAGGTGTTAGAGCAGCGGCGTATCTAGCCGAAGGTCGTGGGTTCGAATCCCTCTCGTGCCATTAACTTTTTTTCATCTCAACTAACTCAACTAAAAACCGTAATTAATTGCGATATATTAAATAGATGTTTCAAGAAAGCGTTGGGGATTCACAAAATTGTTTTTTTTTTAATACTGAGCCTACAGGAAACTTACATTATAGTTACTACAGAAGAATTCAATATTAAAGCGGGGTTAAACAGGGAACTCTAATTAGCCCCCTGCTTTTAACTCTATTTTTCAATTATTTTGAAGATGGTACTGGCAAGGGTGACATCCTCGTTTGACACATTGCACTGCGAAAACTTCGAAGTGTTTCATAAATCAGAAGAATTAAAGTTTGATTCTTCCAAAGCTTGTCATGAGAAGTCATACGCTCGATTATGTATGTGCAAATGTGTTATATTCGGGGGGAGAGTTAATATAAATAAATCAATTAAAACTTATGAACCTTGTGGAGAAGTTTGGACAGAATAGATAAAGTTTACCAAACGTTCCATAGAGAAATTTAAAGTTATTTAAATTAAAAGTAATAATATTTTAAATAGAATTATTAAATATCCTTTTAAAATACGGCCATAATAGAAAATACGTAGGTAGTGAACACTTTCCAGTGTTTCTCAAAAACTATTCAACTTAGCAAAAATGTGTACAGGATTTTTTTTAGTATATGCTATACTGTCAAACATTGCCAATGTTTATAGTTTTTACTGAGGATTTCTTTTCGGTTTAACAGTTGTTACGTTCGTAACACGTAACATGATATAATACCACTTATATTAATAAGCGATGAGTGAATCAAAATTAAGAGAGCCTAGGATAGGCTTAGGAGAGAACAGGAGAGTGAGTCGGAGAGTGTTCGGCGAGAGGGATATCGCTACGGCCTGGCCGGATCATAGAATCAGAAAAAAAAGAAGAAATCAACGAAGGCGGTTGCGGACCCACTCATCTGCAGAGAAGGTGCTCCACATTCCTAGAATCGGGGATTTGATTCGCATGGAAAAGAAGCAGATCTGGACACTAGTTCGCAGGAAAGTTTAGTCTTAAGGAATATATTTTAGGATTATTGTTTTACTTGGCTGTTGCAATAAATGTGTTTGTTTTTCTGTTTTCTTATGTAAATATTGTGTTCTTTTCTTAAGATAATTTTTAGGGTTAGTGAATTTTCTTTGTTTTATTTTTATTTTTATTATTTTGTTTTCCTTTACGGTGCGCTGTTTCCGTGCATATAAACAGCGTGGCAACCATTTTATTTATTTATTTTAAAATTTAATATTGAGTGACCCAACCCGTCTCCACGGAGCGAAGCTTGCGAATTATCGGCGTAAGACAGTATGCCATAAACATTTGTTTGATATTTTAAAAACAATTTTAGAATTTAATTTTATGAAGGTAAATTTATATAACTGGCAAAAAAGTTGATTGGTGACACAATAACTGTTCGCTTTTGAACTTCATTTGTTCTGTTATAACCCGATCTTCCCCGAGTGGAAATTCGTCCCACCTTGATTGAAGAATAGTTTGAGTGCAAGTTGAAATTCAGGTCATAAAATGCTATTTCATGTTTTAAACAAACTCAAAGAAAATATTCCAGTGGGGTAAGTAGAACAAAGAACACAGAAAAGCCAAAAGAAAATTCAATCCTTTTTAAAACGATAGTTCCTACTCGATAATGAATTTTCTTTAAAAATGATAAATGATGGAGTGAGTGTGATGTTAAATCCTTTTTAAAAAAGAGAGTACCTAATCACAGTAAGTAGTTTTGTAACGATCCGGATTTCGTTTCGCACGTCCATATCGAAATCAAATTGTATAAAAAAAACAGCTGCTAATTGGAAGTCGCGTTTGCGGAGATATCAGCGGGTTCACGTTTTGGCAATCTATGTTGAGAAACGTGGCTGTAGAAGCCCTTCAACCTGAATTAAAGGGCTCGAAATCCGTATCGTTGTAAAAGAACTCACTCAATCATTTATCATTTCTAAAGAAAATTCATTTTTGACTTTAAAATAACGGCCAATTTTTTCAGTAATTTAAAGGTGACGCTAATTAGTTGACGTCTGTCTTTATAATACTGATGTAATGATAAAAAAGTACCAACAATTTTAATTTTATGAGAAGGTGTAGAGAAAAATTCGAAAGTTATAAATGTATCACTCTTATAGATGGTAATTCAAAGGTTGAAATCCGTACATAATCAAATCAACTTATATATCTGATAGATTCGTAACCTACGTTTAATTGATTCTATGTTGTAACAAATTAACTGGTTGAGGTTTGGTTAAATTAAAAACTAGGTATAAACTAAATTTTGTTTTTCACTGATTTTTGAAAGAACCATTGAGGGAAATTGGTCAAGATTTATTCCTTTTGCTTAGTTTTAACTGTTTGGAGGGAATATCAATAAGTGATTTCCATTATTTAAATTTGATACACGCCTACTGGCTTAGTTGATTTGGGCCTTATTGACTTCTCAAAGAGGGCGCAGTGTTAATCAGGAGCTCGTGGGTGACCCGTTCACCGTTCCTGATTTATAGGGTAGCGCTCTAGCTGCCGACTCTATATTCCTAGCGGAAGGGCTCATTAATTGTACGGGGAGTGGAGGGTAGAGGCTTCCAGATTAATTTATATTTTTTGAACTCCGGGTGAGTTTTCTTAATAACAGACAGAAGCGAACACGGAGAAAAATTAAATCGAGAGCGATTTGTAAACCGCTCCGAGGTGGGGAAAAGTAAGTTATTGCTGGCTGCCCGGGAAATTTAGGACTGGAGAACCTTTTTCTCGTAAGGAAAATCTAAATGCCAGCGAGAGATAGCACAAAATAAAATATCATCCAATTCAAAATAAATACTAACTTAAGCGGAAGTGGAATTGTAGTAGCATAGGTCAAAAGTTACTTGACCTGCTCAGAAATGAGTTATTTGTAATATATTCTTATTCCATTAATTGTAATTAAAATAGCTGATAATTTTTGTTATTGGAATAAAACAATATAGTAAATACAAAACATAAGCAAACAAATCTACATTTTTAATAACGGATTGGATTAAGAATAGTAAACATTAGGATTTCATTTTGCAGACACCTTTTCTCGTCGTTTCTCCGTTTTAATCCACGTGGGTTCTCTTTAACCATGAAAAGACATCATCTTGAACCAAAAGTTTTCAATATCATTGTGAGAATGAGCCATCGCGATCACTGCCAAATGGATATCACAGAGGCAGTTGGAGTTTGCCAGAGCGAGGTCTCCAGAGATTTTGCCCGATTCGGAGAGGCTGGAGGTACCAATGGGAGGCCAGGTAATGGATCTCAGCGCATTACGACTCTAAGGGAAGACAGAAATACATTACTGCAAGATGGAACCCTTTCCTTAGTGCCTGCCAGTTCCTTTATTAAGTACAAGGTCCTTATCAAAACCCTCTGTGGTACGCTGGCCTCACATCGTACGCCCCTTTGAGACGACTTGCAGTAACAGCCTGCCTCCAGCAACTCGGGAGAATATGGTGCAGCGAGCTCCTAGAAGGGAGCACCAATTGGAATGCTTTTATGTTTACTGATGTGTCGAGTTTTCGTCTGCGTAATGCCGAAGAGTCTGCCGAGAACAGGGATGAGTACAATGCCTCTGTTCGCGCTCCTTCAGTGCAATTTCGAAGCCATGGTATAATAATCTGGCTGGAATTAACACTGCAAGACGAAATGTCTTCAATATTGTTGAAGGCACCATATCTCCGCAGTCCGTTGTTTCCAAAACATTTTCGAGGAATACATCCCTCAAACCAGGGGTCTCGTTGGCAAGAATTTTCGATTTTAGACACTGCTACTACTAATACTAATACTTAATAATAATCGTGTGCCTCTTTGAGACGACATGCAGCAACAGCTCGCCACCAGCAACTCAGGAATTGGGTCATTGCCTAGAAGAGAACGCCAATTAGAATGCTGTTAAGAAGAATCTACCAAGAACAGGGGATGATGTTTGGAGAAGGCGGTGCAATAGTCTGGGCTAGTATTTACTGAATGAAGTACTGGATTCTATATTTTTGAAGACGGAGTCTACGCAGTCCGTTATGTGCAAAATCGAGCAATACATTCTCTAAACCAGGCAGGGATTTTCGATTTCTGCATGACAATGCCACTTCTCGTAAAGACAGAGTGGATTATCAATGTTTAGAAAACGTGGGCATTTCCCGTCTGTCCTTTCCCCCATTGTCTCCAGACCTCAATACCATTGAGCACCTGTGGGATGCGTTTGTAGAGATGGCTTTTCGATCACCGTCCGCAGCCTGTTAGTTGACCTGCAACAACTGAGTGTAGCGTTGCAACATCTATGGAGTGAAATTCCCTAAGAGGTTAGTGGCAACCTTATTGCACCTGACTGGGCGCAGAAATTTTAGCAGGGGACATTATACACGATATTAATTTTAAAAAATTACTATGACAAATAAACAAAATTATGGAATTAAAACCTTTAATTTTCTTATTTTTCAAAAACCGATATTCCCATTCATTTTTGAGCAGTTTATATTTGCGTTAAAATTCACTAAAATCTAAATTGGTCAATACAGTTATCTATATGATTTTATATATGTTTAATATATTTAGAAGAGCCATATTACTTTAGAATTCCGAAATCCAATCGTTAAACTAGAATTTCTCTCATTCCATACTTGCAACATTGTAATTTCCTCTCCCTCTCATCTTTCCCTCTCTTTCTATCTATGAAATCAACTATTTTTCTACCTGTCTTCTTATTTTTACATTTTTCTATCTATTGATCCCGCTTTTTTTGCAATTCTCATCCATATTTTCTATGTATCTATATCTATAACTATATAACTAGTCTGTATTTGTAGATTAGTTCGTGCGATCGACTAGAATTTACGATGGAAACTGTGGTGGCGTGCATGCCTCGTTTCGTTCCAAAGTCAACCAAAGAAAAAAAAATTAACAGGAGATCGTTCTGCAAATCGTTGCTTGTAAAATCACAAATTTACACAATAAAAATTTATCTGAAAACGGGCGATTCGAACCCAATGTTACTATCTGTAATGGTCACGTGGATTCCTGCGTCCTCCTTCCACACTGGGCCATCCCAAGAAAGCATTAATGTCTGGTCATTACACAAATGCACAAACAACTTTTGTGACTCGGTTTAAATTTATATTTTCCATTTAAAAAACCGTTTGACGTGAATTTAAAACATACATGTACAGAAAACGTTCTACCTCTTTTGTAGTGCTTTTATGGAAAGGTGAAAAATCCATCAACTATTCATATAGAGTTTTTTAAAGCAACTATTTGAAAGTACAATTTCTCCCTAGTCGTACGTCACTTGATCTCGAATATGACAGGTGGTGCGTGTACCCAGCTGACCACCGTTGCGTGAAGTCCTTTCGTTCAAATATAACCCCGGAAATGTTAGACACTTATAAAATTAAAATGATTAATTTATTGTTAGTCGTAGTACTGACATGTCTAAAACAACATGCAGAAATTATTACTTTTTGCCTTTTTCCATTTATTTCTTCTAATTTATTTTGCTCACGTTGCAGCCAAGTTATACTTACGTTCGTTAGATTTTGCTTTTTTGAATCACCGACATTCTCTACCTCGTCTGCCAAGGATAAAAATATACATATAAAACACTCGAACATATAATAAAATGTGTAGAAAAAGACAATTAGTCTGGGTGGCATTCATAAAAGCACAAAGAACTGTATTCCTTAGGATAATTGGGGAAATAGCTCACCATTCAGGCTAATAAATTACATTCACCCCAGGCTTCATTCACACTCTTTCCCAGAATATTTAATATTGTTCGCGGTAATTGGTGAAGAGGGCCCTCAAGTACTGCTAATTTATTACATTCAAACACGCAAATTTCATTCACACAGCCCCGGAGTATTCAATATTCGTTGTGACGATCTAGGAAGAGTTCTCTCAATTCGCGCTAATAAATTACATTTGGACACCACACTTCATTCGCATTCCCCTGAGTATTCACCCTAATTTATTACATTCACACACCAAACTTCCGCACACAGCACCAAAGTACTCGATATTCATCGTGACTATTGGGGAGAAATCTCAATTCTCGCTAATAAATCAGAATTACACGCCGGACTTCATTTACTCTTGCCCCAGAGTAATTGATATCCTTCACGGCAATTGTTGAAGAGGTCCGTTGATTAACACTCCAGATTTCATTCATACAAAATTCATTTACACAATATTTGTCGTGGTAATTGGGAAAGGAGCCCTACCATTCACATTCACAGTATTAATTACATTCACACCCCAGACTTCATTGCCCAGAGTACTCAATATTCGTGGTGACAATAGGGAACGAGTTCTCTCAATTCACGCTAATAAATTACTTTAACAGACGAGACTTTTTTCTCGCCCATTATCCAATATTCCACGATATCTGTACTTCATACTAAAAATTTCATTCGCTCACTAAGTTGATACAAATAAGAACTATTTCTTTTTTTTCTTGCAACTTGAAAATTTTGATGTTGCGATGAATGACATTGATAATATTATTTATTGTATTGCCCTTATTGTATAAATTACAATATACATGTTCTTTTTTATTCTTACCTTATTGCAATAAAAACTGAATCAATAATTGTGAATCCATTTGATCAAATGTGCAGTTTCTTTCTCTCTGGGAGCCAATGTTTTAAATAGTTTTTTATGTGGTGATATTAGATCATAAAAAATATTGCAAAAAATTAAAAACTATTCTGCCATTGTTGCACATGGTTTTTTATTAAGTAGTCAAAATGATATTTGAGGGATAGATAGCTACAAAATAAAATTAGGCTAAAATATTTCTGAAATAAAAAATAAAGTTGATAGTCGTTTTTCTCACCCCCCCCCAAAAAAAAACCATAAATACACAGTTTTACGAAAATAAAACCTACGTTTTTCTAAGATTTTTCCCAATTTTAATACTTCCAATTATTTTCAACATTGATTCAAATTGTGTAAACATCGACTCCACTGAGAGCAAGTAAATTTATATGGCCGTATAACCTGATTGTACAAACCGATTTAAAGAAAAAGAAAAAAAAACTTCAGACCCGCTTCAACTTCCAACTTTCCTAACATATCATTTTAAAGAATTTTTCACGCTGAAAACATTAGTGCAATTGGATGTTTCATCGGGCAAAAATTGACAAAGTTATGGTAAAAAGTTTTAAAAAAATGTTATTTCCCGTTTTTTTTTTCGAACTTTGTCAATTTTTGAAAAAAAATTTATGATTGAGCAGTTTGAACGTTAAAAATCCTTCAAAATTATTTGTCCGGATTTGTAAGGTCGTATTTGAAATTTTGAAGTTGAACTTGGCTCGAGGTACACTATAATTTTTCTACAAAAAAAAAAAAAAAAAAAAAATCGGAATCTGAGATACAAAACAATATAGCCCAAAGTTGTTGTGGTTTTATCCTTTTTTTGACAGTTTATATCATCATAAAATTACCTATGGTGTTGGTTACTTTCAATTTGATTAAAATTTAGAAAAGTTATGGATTTTTAAAGGGAATCTATGAGAAATTATATCATATTTGGACTCTTAAGAATTTATTTTTTATTTGCTCGAAAAATTCTTACGTAAAGGATGTTTAAAACGGATTGGCATTGTTTTGCCAAAAATATTTGTTTTACACATTACTTTATGTTTTTGTAACTTTTTATACATTTAATGTCATTGATACGATGCTGATTATTATTCCTTATCCAATCTACAAATTAAATCGAGCAACGGATTAATAAATTGATTAAAATATTTCTTCCACGGCCCACCATCACCAAAAAGAAGTTTCAATAAAATGAACTCATACAAATCAATCAATATACAACGTAAAGCTCTAAAGAAAAGTTGGTCATTACTGTCTTCTTAATAATTTATTTATCACACGAATTTAAAATTTCTATCGTTGTTTTGGAGTCTTTTCTGTCATACCCTCACACAGTTTAAACTACTAAAGCTATTTTCATTTAAAAAAAATATTTTTCGCTGTGAAATATGTCCATTTCAAATATTATAAATTTTTTGATTATGTATTTCATTAAACATAACCAGAATGGACTTTTAGCCAGAATTGGAAGTTCAGAAGTGGTTACCGCTCGGTCATCAAGTCTATGACTTGCCTTGACTTTTGATGCAAATTTAAGTATGTATATAAGACAGTTGATTACATGACCCATAAAGGTATTCTGCGTAGTAGACCTTCTTGGGTTAACGGAACGAAATAACTCACAGTTAATCACAAGAAAGTGGATATGCAATAAAAAAGAATGTCGACTAACCATAGTTGTAATAGAAGGCATTGGCGAGAAGAGCAAATTATTATTTTTTGTTACTATTATTTTTTATATATTCACGAGCAAAACTACATATTAATAAACTTAACATGCGTACAAGCTTTCATTACAGACTGGAAAAACTTCTTATCGGAAGAATATGCGTTTTCTCTTCTTGGAAAATTCCTAAAAATTGGTATTGTAAAGTTAATCAATTAGTGATAAGTTAATCGTCGTTGTTTTCATTTAGTTTTTGTAGTTTTTTTTTTTTTTAATGTGAAAACAATATGGAATTTTAAAAACGTGAAGTATATTTCATTTTAAGCTGTTGGTCGTATAGACAACCCTATATAAAAGATTCTTGTTTTGGTTATTATGATCAGTGTGCAGGATATTAGAAGATATTGAAGATATTTCACACTAGATATGATAAATACGTGGAAAAATAATAAATTAATATGTAATTGGAATTTCAAGAAATAGAAATTTCATCATCTGTCCAGTAAGTTTTCTTTGTAAATCTTATTCATTAGATCAAATACAATTTTATATGAATGAGAGTTGAAAGGTGATTGGATTTTATTAGATTATTATTAGAAAGTTTATAAATTAAATATACTATGTTATACAGACATATTATACATATAGATTATTATTTATTAGATTAGATTTAGATTATTATAGATTATAGATTATTGTTATATTAGATTATATTGAAGATATTTCATACTAAATATGATAAATAATCAAAAAATAATCTTTTCAATAGATGGTTTCCTATTTTTGTAGATCATATTATATTAATTAGATTAGATACAATTTTATTTAAATTTATACGAGATGTATTATTATTAGATAGATTATAGATAAGATATATTTTAAATAGATGATGGATTAGATTGAAGATATTTCATATGAAATATGATAAGTATTAATGTAAAAGTAATAAATGACGTAAGTAACTGAAATTTAACGAACCTAAAACTTCATCATCTGTCCAATGGGTTTGTTCTTAATTATATTAATTGATTAATTTAATATTATTTGGATTTCTATGAGAGATTGAAACATGTATGTTATGTTATATTGTTTAACAACGTTGATTATCAGGAAAAATGTTTTGTTCTTTTTAAATTCTGAAAAAATATTTGTGAAAAATTCGCAAAATATTGATTTTTTTATGTAATGTATGATGAATTTTCGTTTATATAAAAATTAAATCAATAACAGAAAATAATGGAACAAGAAAATCACATTTGCCTTTGGGTATGCAGTCGATCATAAGCATCGAATTAAAATCCCGCGTTTAATTTTTGTTTTGTAGTAAGATTATGGATTGTATACAGGCTGAATTCTCATGAACTGATGACGCTATAAAAAAAAAAACGAAATTAATTATTTTTCGCTGAAAACAATAGTGCAATATTGGATGTTTCCTTGGCCAAAAATTGACAAAGTTATGGTCAAAAGTTTAAAAAAAAAATGTAACTTCGCGTTTTTTACGAACTTTGCCAATTTTTGACCCGTGGAAAATCTGATTGAACCATTGTTTTAAACACAAAAATCCTTTAAAATGATTTGTCCGGATGTGTAAGGTCGTATTTGAAATGTTGAAGTTGAACTTGGCTTGAGGTACACTATAATTTTTAAAAAAATATTAAAAAATAGGAGACTAAAAATATATTATATATTAATTATTATGTTATTATTATTATTATATATTACAATACACACTTTTTTTAATAATGTCATTGGTTCAAGAGAAATTCAGTCGTCAATAATATCTAAATAGGACATCCTGTATACAAATCATAATCTTTATTTACAGATTTGATAAACCCTGTATTAGGTTTTATTATTTTATTTAAGAAAAATGGTTAGTGGGAAATCTTTCTGCCTGTGAAAGTTTTAAGAGAAAACTTTCGATATGAAGTGATATGTATGAATGGTATTTTTATTTACTGTTTATTTACCAGTATCTAAACTGTAGATAGGGGTGTGTTTTGGTCCCTAAGTAATGGATAGGCTCACTTATTACATTCAATGTGTATATAAGTTTTTTGAAGGGTGACAGCTGTCCTTCTCCCCGATGGCCAGGCCGTAAAATCGGGTGTTAGTTAAAATAATAAAAGTATTAAAATGTATGTAAATAGGGATGGGAAGATGGGAGTGACTGAGCAATCGCGTGGCTCTCCCTCCACGGGTGGTTGTCCACGCCCATTCCCCACTCTGGATCCCCTCCAGAAGCCCCTACCCTTTCCGAAAAAACTACTCACGCACCCGACCCAATCACGTTTTGACGGACGAGTACAACGGGAGCGTTCTTGCCGTGAGGTCCACAAATGTGTCGCGAGTGAGAATCGTTTTGTCGAAACCGTGAATCACCAACGTTTTGAGAGGACGATGAGTTCCTATCAGTTCGTCAATTCGTTGGCGTCTTGCTACCAACAGCAGGGCGGTCAGAGGTCCGGAGCATCGCCTGTCGACCACCCTCAGAGCCCTGCCGGAGATTATTACCCGAATGTCAACTATCCGGCGGGATGTTACTCGCCGCAGCAGTACCCGGCGCAGTATATGCAGCAGAGCCCAGGCGGAATGATGGACTACACACAGCTGCACAGCGCACAGCACCAGCGGCTGGCGTCTCACCTGCAACCTCTGCACGGCGTCCCGTCGCCGGGGGCAGTCTCGCCGATCCTAAACAACAACAATCCCTCGGTGACGAATCTGAGCGGTTCGACGTCGTGCAAGTTCGCGGACTCGACGACCTCAGGGGCGAACGGGATCTCCTCGCCTCAGGATCTGACGACTTCCTCCGCCCCCGGGGGCAGGACAAGCCCGCCGCTGGGTAAGACTTCGCTGCATTCCCCGTCCAACCCGACCTCCAGGACGCCTACGGCTCCTCTGCCGACTTCCCAGAGCTCGTCCTCGCCCGCCTCTTCGACCTCCTCTTCTTCGTCGACTCCTGGAGCTCCGGGCGCCGGGGGTGGCAACGGCACTTCGGGATCCGCCGGAGGGAAACCCACACCTGGAAATCCACCACAGATTTATCCTTGGATGAAACGAGTTCACCTCGGACAAAGTAAGTCAAAACAATTTCTTATTGTTAAGACCCAACCATCAACACACAAAGTACGAAATTTCATTGTTCCATCAAAAATCTTTTTTGCCGTTCGTTAATAATCATTACACTCTCAACAATTTATACAAAGCGACTATGGTGTTCCTTTGATGAATCAAACCGTACATTTTAAAATCTAATTTTTACCTTCTTCTTGACGGCAATTAATTATTTGAAAATTGAAATCATAATATAGAATTCATTTTAAGAGCCAGTCAACTTCGTTCAATTTGTATCAAATAGCATCAATCTAATAGTGCATCTAAAAGATAATCCACCGACAAATTTTACAAATTCGGTTTAAACAAGTCAATAACAATTTTAAAATTGACACTTCGTTCAAAAAATATTTTATTAAAGAAACACATTTTGTCTTTGTTTTCCGGCCGATATTACCTCAAGAGGACGTAAAGTGGTGATGAACATTTATTTAAATTAAATTCGACGGGCAAAGTTTTATCAAAAAAAAAAAAAAAATTCTCCTATAAAATAAGCAAAATTTTCTTGGCGATTGTTGGCGAAATATTAGCAGCAAAAAATCTGTCATGTTATTTTTATGGAACTATTGGCTCAGTTATGTTAAGCGATTTATTACAAAAATAAATTATAATCGTAAGTAGTTATCTATGACATTGTCAAAGATGAAAACATTGACTTTTATCTTATTTACTGGCCTGTTTAAAAGTAAATCAAGCATTAATTAAAATTTTATTACTATAAATCTTAAACTGATACAATGCTTGAATTGAAAGGGGATTTAAACTAAAATGTCGTTTTTTAACTACCACTAAATTTAAATTTGAGAGTTTTGTAAATATCTTATATATTTGAGTAGTGCATATGATTTAGATAGTTCCTGTTAAATTCTCATGTAAAATGTTTCTAGAGACATTATTTATTGATCGGCATCGATTTAGCTCAAGATAGTTTTTTTTTAGATAAAAAGAGCATATATAAAAAATATTACTGTTCAATACACGGTAGTTTTATTACAGGTTAATAAAATAAGTATAACATAGTAGTGAAAATAGAGGATTTTTACTCACTGAAATAGGTCCATCTATGGAAAATATGTGCATTAACTTTACGCACAGATCAGTTTTTTTTAATTACAACTAAATTTTTAATGAAAGAATGTACGTGCGCTAAATACCTTTTGTATGCATGGTTTAAAGAAAATTTTGAAACGTTCTCCGAGATTCTGACGCGAATACGTTTAAATGTATTATTGCCTGTAATAAATCGGCCTTCCTTGCGGTAATTCAGAAAATAAAAATCTGAAAAGACCAGCAGTGAAAAATGATTCAAAAGACGAGATAACTTGTCCAATAAATTAAGATTTTATTCATTGTAAATGGATTTCCCCGCTCATTGCATTAAATTTACCATGTTTTTAAAAGAAACGGCATACTTTTATATTTCGCTAATTGAAGGGTGTTTGCTTTTTTGAAATTTTATAATATTGCTCGATTAATCTCCGTATATATGAATAAATTAAGATTGGGCTATTGATCATAATCACGACACTGTAGTTTCTCAAGCCTATAGGAATTTTTAATGTTCGTTGCTTTTTTTAATAAAAAAACAACTTGAAAAAAAATTTTTGAAGTAGCTTTTGGATTTCTGATCGTTATCCCAGTATCGGTAGTTTTTCTCGTCTTAAATAGTAAAGAAGGGTTAACGCTAAAAGGTCGTAAGGCCGAACGGAACCAAATATGACCAACAAAGTCAGATCTCCATCGATTATTAGCCTTTGTAATTAACAGACGCCCACAGAAGCCCCGATGTGTCAAAAACTTGAGAACAACCATAGGAGAATCGAAGAGACACTGACAATTAATTTGTTTTGACGCATTGATTTATACCGGCCCGATTGAACGGGCTATATATCAACCGATAAATACCACGTAGAGGTCTCGTGTTCTTTTTTCTTTCGTGTTTTTTGTCCTGGCCTCTTTGTCAAGCAGGTTTCTGTAACAATGTCTGTGGCCATTTATGTTAATACACCCTGTTCCTTATTGCCGTGGACGATTTTGAAGAAAGTGCAACATTATTGATTCATGCAACTCTAGGGTTATGGCTCTATTGAAAGGCGCCGCCTTTATAAATCATTCCGGGGAGTCTAAGCATACTAACCCTTACCGAGATAAACAGGCCCTTTTGTAAAAGGGGGTGATTGGGCTATAAAAACATACCTTTCTGTAATTATTTCGCCACTTATGGTTTCTTTTACGAAAACCAACCTTTACAATGTGTTATATTTGAGGGGCTACTTCGCAACGATTTGCCACAATTGTGTTGGTTTATGAGCATTTTTTTGCGGTTTTACCTCTACTTAATGTCGTTTTACAGCGAAAAATATTTTCAAGCTCATTGTAAATTTAAAGTAATTTTATCGGCCGCGCGTGTCCACGCAGCTGGCCACGACGGGCCAGTAAACAGCCAACTCCGAAAATATTTCCAAGACCGAATAAACAAAATTGAAGAAACTGCGTCGCCTTAAGCGAACTTGCATTTAAATTTTGTATTTATTCATTATAAATATTTATTTATAATTTATTATTTACCTTATTTCAAATAGTTTGCAATTAAGTTTCAACTGCGTAACAATTGGGTGCATATTTTAATAAAAACGATTATTTTATTATACCTATGGCCAGTTTATACAACAGTTCACATCCTGTGATTTTGTACTCCCCCCACATATGCATGTGTAATTTACTTTTTTAACAGAATATGCTCCAGTTGTGCTTGAGAGCACAAAAATTTATATTGTCCCGTTTATAATAGTTCTGATATTAATTAAATATATGATTATTGAGAGATTTCTTCTTGGGATCTTATTTTAATTTTAAATTAGGCCTGATTGGCCAAAACAGCTAAAGGTTGTCTTTCATCTCCTCTCGGGATCACCGTTGGTGGGCGTTGCACCTGTAGTTTGGTCGTTTCGGATTTTTTCGGTCCGCCTATCTTCAGTGTTTGGGTCTGTCTCTGGTTTCACGCATTCAAGATGCATCTGGTTAACCGTAAACGATCTAATGAATATTGTGGGTGTGATGAACCTGTAGTTTGGTCGTTTTCCCCGGTAATTATATTACCCGCAAACCTAAAGAGTGTTTATAATTTGTTCGTTGGTCGGCCTTCAGACGGGTTTCGCTTCATGCCGTAGACCAACATTTGAAAAAGGAGAGGTCTGACAGACCAAACCTGGGAGGATAGGCGGATCAAACGGACAGATTTCAGACAGGTTTCCACTGGAGGTCTGCCTGGTATTGAATTTGTAGTTGGGCGTTTCCTACCATTTTAGTCCGCCTAACCTCGCTGGTTTGGTCCCACAGGCGCGTTTCGACTTCTCCCACTATTGGTGTATGCAGGTTCACACCCTGATAAACGCATTGAATGTACAGTAACTAACTTGTATAATAGGGCATATGAAATTGTATGTTACAAAAAGGCAACGATTAGTATGCCAATTTAAAATAGATTACTACAATTTTGAAGGTATGGTGTAAACTGTAAAAAGGTTCTTTGAAGGTTTAATCGCTTTTATCCAAACGACTCATCTGAACGGGGAACAACGTCTCACTGTTTTTTCATCGCTCGATTGGGCTCCAAGCCATCATCTCAGGAGGTGGCTGTTTCTACAGCACTCTTGTAGATAGATGTATAATATAAAGATCTATGTAGTATTTTATTTTTATCTTTAAAAAAATTGACCGTGAAACCGTCCCGTCCTATGCATTAACCGTTTATCCGTTAAAACGGCGAGTGCAAATTCTCAAATAGTTAGGATTTGTTTATAATCTGCCGTCTCGATTCGTCGTTTGTCTTCCTTCTTTAATTTCCCAACGTTGACGAGGAGGTTGTCAGAGTTGTCAAACTGGGACCGGATAACGTGGAAATTGCTTCTGGAAGGCTCCCCCTGTCCGAAACTGTTCTTCTTCATGTCACCAAACGTATTTATAACTCGGCTCAGACAAACAGTCCGAGACGCTCGTTCTCGTTTTGAGCTAGACGAATGAGAGTATTTTTTAGACAATTAAAACGGCAATTATTTGAATTTAAAAAAAAGGGTGGTGTTCTGACAACCTGAAAGAAAAACAGCAGATGTGATTTTTCATCTTTTATTTAGACCATCCGAGCAGAAGGGATTGTAATAATCTCACCCTACTCGTCCCCTCTCGAGTACATTGATGTTTATTGGGCGTAATTTGTACAGAGGGAAGAACGGAATGTGGGCCGCTACGTATCGTCATGCCAATATTTAGCTGAGTTGAACCGCTTAGAAATTCCTCATCATCGTAATACACAGCTGATTGATGCTAATGTTTTTATTCGAGCGATTAAATTAGCCAAATGTATAAATATAAGTGACCCTCGCCCCAAAAACCTAGCACACCATCATTTTGTCAGATATATTTATATATTTATCTATAATCTATATACATCTATCTATCTATATACATATATAGATATTTGGATACAATATAATTTAAATTATGAAGATTCATTCTCTTATTTTTATTTGTCTATTTCATCCAAAAATGAGAAACTTAGCCTCTACTCCATCGTGAAAACCATCCGATATAAATCATTATTTTGAAACAAACAAAACAGATAAAAGATGTTAAGAGTTCAAATATTTGGTACATTTCACTCGCGACAATATTTGAGCCATTCTTCGAGCGTTAAACAAATTCACCAGTTAATAAATCGTCCCGCGATGGTAGGTCAGGAGATCAAAGATTTTAATTGTGATCGATATCCTTTAAACAGCATTCTCCGCTCTCAATTTGAGCTTGATATAATCATGAGATAAAAGCACCAATCGATTTGCCCAGGGTACGACCCCTATTTGTGTGATATTGGGGTGGAAACGATTACATTGAAAAAGCCAAGGATTTCCGAGTGAAAAAACCGTTTATACATAAATATTAATTATTATTTGGAGATTGTGAGATGTGGTCTGGTGTGACGTAGTTTTAGAAAAACATTTTCTTTATCATACCAACGTTTCTAATTTTATTGAGATCATCTTCAGGGCCTGGGATGAATAACCATTTACACAAAAGTGCAGGATATGAAGAAAAAATGAATTGATACAATGCTAGAAATTTTAGATTTAGATCTAAAATTTCTAGCATTGTATATGTTTAAATTTTACAAATACATGTAGGATGTGAAGAAAAAAAAATGAATTCATACAATGCTAGAAATTTTACAAAGTATTTGTACTCAGTCAAAGTGTTTGTTTTCTGTGTAATTTGACTTAACGCTTTGCTTACAAATACTTTGATTGAATCTAAAATTTCTAGCACTGTATAATCTTTTTTACAATGTTTATTAATCCCAGGCGCTAAGGTTGATCTCAATAAAAATCTAAGCTTTGGCACGGTAAAGAAAATATTTTTCTAAAACCTACGTCACACCAGACCTCACCTCACGATCTCCAAATGTTCTACAACTAACGGTCGCTAAACACATTCACTTAAATATTAAGTTCTTTTTTACAGTTTTACTTACAGTTGGGGTAGATGATGATGGACGAAGCAGAATTATTGTCAACATACAGTTTTTTTTTTGGAAAAGGATTTTAAATTTTTTTCCGAATTGTTTAATTTGAATTATAGGTAGATATGTATGGTATTTTGCAGGCTGTGTTGATTTTTGTCGAGCATTATACGAGTTGATCATCTTAAGACTATCAGGGTCACGTCTCACGATGTTCACGAAATCCTCTAGTCACGGATTATTTCCTCGCTTCTTTATTTTTCATGTCAGTTCACAAAAGGTTGAAGTGACGCATTAAAAGAATCGTCTTTGTTAATTGATGAAACAAGGGGCCCGAAACGTACCGAGGTAAGGGAGGAACCACCGGTAGCGACAGAACACAAAACTAATGATGCCTCCAATGTCTAAACCCGTTTAGCAAATCTATAGATCTCTTTTCATTGCCCTCTCATTGGGCCGGACTCACCTGGGGGCTTCTAATGATCCTTCCCCATTTAAAAGCTGTTGTCTCACCCCTCGTGTGACGAGGGGGTCGGCCCAGATCCGCAGGCCAAGGGATTAGAAAAAGGGCCCCCAATTACACAGCGGAAGGGCTCTTACAAATTGACTTTAACACTGAGGAAGCGCTATGACTCCGGGAAATTACAAACCCGGATTCCACTCCACGGAGGCCGGATAACGCTTATTAATTTATTGCTCTCACAGCTCCAATTAAACACTAACATCTTTATAAATATGCATAACTGAAACAAGCGAACACGAATTATTGGCCGCCTTTGCCCCCGAGCGTGTGATTGACCCCATGTTAAAATGTTTTAATTTCCCTTTCATGCCCAAACCTTAATGATAGATTATAATTTTAATAAAAGGAACTGATAAATGATTAAATTAGCATCTAAAAATAGCTCATTGTTATACGAAAGAAATTTTCTATGACTACGATATTAACAATCCTCATTCAACTGTACAAAAATCTCCATTGTGACAATTATGACACATCTACAAGAAAACTAGGAACTTTTTTCTTGCAGTTTTATGGAACGAAATACAGTTATATTACGGTACGGCAATAAACTCAGCAGAACGTCACGTTGCACGTTAGAAAGGCCACTGAGACGTGCATGTGGCCAGAAGGTTAATTGATGGTTTGAACAGTGATAAAAAAAAAGAATAATAAAAAAATTAAAAAGAACTGTCATCATTTTTCATTCATTCAACTGGGAAATTCGTTAATAAAGAGATTTCAAAAGAAGCAACATGATGTTTTGTCTGTACATTATCGTCTTTGATAGACCTAATTTGCGAAATTAATTATCTTTTTTTTTAATATATGCTCGCCCCTTGTCAGTTTATGGTCTGTTTAACAGATATGTCGTCATGGATCAACAATTTTTCTGAGGAGGTAAATTATGAACGTTGGCAAATGAAAATCAAACGAGGAGCAACACACACAGCATTTGCAATTTAATCAGACTACTTAGTAAAAATAAAATATACCACCAACAAGCTTTGTTTCATCAAGTCTGTCATTATGTCATTATATTTAATGACTTTCACATTCTGGCAACACACATTAACAATAAAATTTGCCATAAAGAGCTGAAACGATATTACATGATCTTCACACCGTCCTGTAATCTTTAGTTTAGGCTTTTATTGACATATTTATTTTTTGAAGTATATATTGTCTTGAAAAATATGCATATTAAACAAAAATTGTACCACAAGCACGAATTCGAAAAATATTACGGTATGTAAAATTAGAGCGGGGGATTTGGGGTTTGAAAAATAAGCTGGGTTTTTTCACCAAACAGGACACAGGATTGTGTGAAGCCTTTTCGTATCATTTTGATCTGCCTATCCTCCCAATTTAAAAAGAAAAAGAAAAAAAAAGTAGTTCTGGTAGATTAAAACAGCTAGGATAGGTGGTATGAATTGCGCGGAGAACTTAAAGATTCATCCCCCAGACCTCAAGAAGAAATAGTTCAAAACCTGGGTATAATTTGTTAGTTTGTACTGGCTTCAGACGCGTTTCGGCTCATCTCACACACCTACACTTGATAAAAACGACGTATGAGAGTCTAAACCAGTTGAAGATAGGACCAAGGAAGAACATAAAGATGATTTCCACTTGAGGTCTGGAGGTAATTTTTCTCCGCCTATTCACTCCCAGTTCTGATAGAATAAAACAGCGAATATATCCATAACAAAATACGAAAAAAATCTTAAACGCAAACCTGAAGAGGAAATCGCCTGTCTACTCGTCTGTTACCTGGCATTTGTTTAGACTGTCTGTGCTCGGAGTTTTTAATTGAAGGCTTAAAGCTGGGAAGACTAAAACTGTAAAATCGACCAAATATCAGGTTCATCCGTAGACTTAAAGAGATTTAAAAATCCAGTCTATATTTTATGCGTTTAGCTGTTTTGTCAGTCAGGCACGTTTCCCACCTATCACAGATCCGTATTAAAAATGTCGAGATATGACAGACTAAAAGAGGAGGGATAACAACACGAAAGAAAAAAAAAACTACAGGTTCATCACGCGGCACATCTCAAGAGGTCAGGTGGTCGCATGGACCTGGGTGATCCTCGTGGATGGAGGAACTAGAGATGCATCCTTCTGTAGAATAGGGGCGGATATAAAGAAGTACTTATTTTACATAATTTGGGGCTCGAATGTTGTTTGCTTAATTCGGTGTTGGCTTTATGTCATTGATATTTGATGCTGGAATTATTTTATTTTATTCATTTTATACAATATCAATATCAATTTCGAAAAATGATTTTACTTGCTGTCTTTATTTTGTTGGGTTTAATTTTAATTTGTAATTTTATTCTTTACGTAACTAGTTTTAATTCGATTTTACATTTTTAATGAAATTTTAGTAATATGTTTGATTATTTACTGTCTATTTTGTTAATCTCGAGTAAGGTTTTATTTGAAAGAATTCTCTTCAGTTTTTTAATTTTTGTTTTTCTACTATTTGGGAAAGTTTCCCAAGTTTTTTAAGGGGAACTTACAACCTGGCTTTTTAAATTTTAAGAGCGTTCCCTCAAGACAGACAGCTCGTAAGAGGAAATCTCCCTAGAAGAAATCTCACAAAACCTGTTTATACTTGGTTCGTTTGGTCTCCTTATCTTCACACTTTAGGATTGTCCCATACTTTTTGGGTTTCTCCCCATTTTCTACTTTTAATAATAATTTAGGTTTAAACCAGCCTTAAGATGAGGAAAACGGTGGCCGCAACTATTTAGTGGTCGACACGGTGCTCATCAAGGTAAAGGTCCCGGGTTCGAATCCAGCGTAACCCGATATCTTACAAATAGGCTTTTTTTAAAGAACACCGTCAACCTGATAGTTGGCTGTTGGGGAAAAAAATCTTAGGGTCCATCAATACGCAAACCTCACAATTTTATGATAAACGCGCAGGGAAAATTCGGCAGTACAGTTTTCATCAGGCTTCAATAACTAATCATAATTACCATTTAAATTTGAGCGGAAAATAAAAAGTGTATAGCAAATGGTAAACTATCAAAATAGGTAGGTAAACTGTAAAAAATGCGGATTAATTGAATTACCCAGATATTTTAATTAGGAGATCATTACTTATACCAAAAGAACAAATATCAAGAGTCCAATAAAATCGATGTTATCTAACCTCAAGGTCTGATGGCCTGGAATACAACGAGGGAAATTCCAAATTTCTGCGAAAGACGTTTGATTAAAAAGAAAATTATAAGGCGCTAGTATTTCAGCTATTATAGATGATACGGTTAGAGCTAAAAAAATTCTAATCTGCCAGATTTGTCCCTACGTGTGAATCTGTTTCGTAAGAGGTCGCATCGGTCCAAAGATCGCCGGTTAAACTTTCCCTTTTCCCTGTAGCCGGGGATTATATATTCGAACTATAATTAAGAGGAATTACCGAGGAGGGGAAAAAAATTCCTACGGCACGCCTGCGGATGTATATCAATGGAACGATCCTGGGCTTAGATAGGCGTCTGTAATTGCAGAACAGGCGCTTGGATGAAACCTAATATTTTCATGTTTGCTGCTCGTTAAGCTCGTTTCATGCTTCTTGTCTTGTACTAATACGTTCCATTGTTTTTCTTTTCATTGTACTTCGAAGGCCCATTGATATAGTTTTATTAGCCTGTGAATTAAATTATAAAATTACACGGATTATTTCAACTTTGAGGTATATTTTTAAGTTATTTTGAGTAAAAAAAAGTGTAGGCAGTAGTAATCAAATAAGTCTCCCACTGAATATATTTTGCACATTCATTTGATAATGAACAACGGCGAGCACAGGCTGACCATAACGATAAATACATACAAAGAAAAACAAACCGGAACCGGACGTATTTTGTTGTTCAATTCAAACTACATGTACTTTTATTGTTATATGAATTACAACATGCTTATATTAATATAAACCAAATTACATAAAATCAGTAATTAATTAATTTTGATAAACAATATTTAATTATAGTACTTTGAAGGAAAATTCGTCAAAACATCGGATAATGATTTAGTGATTAATTAAAATTTACATAATTTTTTTTGCAATCCAGCCCAATAAATGTTTAATTAGACCTTTATTACGGGCAAAAATGATACTGAACAATCAACGAAATGATTTTCTCATTTAGTTCTTATCTTAATAAGCACAGTATTATAATACCTATACCACTAAGTATTTTGGTACTTAATTATTTTTACTGGTCGATAAAATTTCATAAGAATGTGCCATAAATAATTAAATACCAAAATATCTGCAGTCGATTTTTCTATCATCGAACACCTTACATAAAGAGTAATTAATTGAAAGGAGTTATTTTGTCAATCGGACCACGAAATTTAATGGATCGAATAGGTAAACTGGATTTTATATTCACGAAAGCTCTCCGTGGCCATTACACCTGTCGCCAAGTATCAAATAGATTACACGACATTTGAAAAATTGGCAAAAATGTGGGAAAATTTGAAAGGTACGTCGAAGTGGGGAGTTGGTGTCCGAGTGGATCGAAGTCACGATAACTCGAGTGGCAGAGGAGCGGCGTATTTGGCCGAAGGTCGTGGGTTCGAGTCCCGCTCTTGACAATGATTTTTTTAATCTCAACTCAGAAGATAAACTCACCCTTAATATATTATTGTTGAATTTGTTTGTATACTTCCAATGTTTTTGAATGTATATTTTATTTGTATCATTGATTCTACCCAGCGAGAATAGGCGGACCAAAGAGGTGAATAACCTTTCATCTTTCGGAATGTATTTTAATTTTGAATCATTTGTGCACTATGACTAAGAGATCATGCATGTAAAATTTTATCAATGTGAATAAGATAATCTTATCTATAAGCAGGCGCCAAAGAATAAAAATGAAAGGGTATCATTAGGATGTTGGCTCCACCCTTTCATAAAGAAATAAACCGGTATTTTTTTTAACCATTTTTTGCATATTTCAGAATTGCTTTTATATTTGTGGCTTGATTATAAAGGAATCTTTGTACACGTTAAGAATAGGACAGAAGTACTGATAAATTATGACAAAAAATCGCTGTTGTCTCTATATATTTTAAGAAAATTTGAAAGTTTTCTCCTTTCTATAAATCACTGGTATTTTAGTCTGTATTAAGAAATATCCTTCAATTGAAATTTAGTGACTAAATTGCGTGATGTCGAGTGGAATTCGGAGCAGGGTGCTGAGCCTTCCAATGAGAATAATGCCTGGGCGGGGACCTGTCGCCCTGGCCGTCCCTGGGCTGAAATTACGACAACTGGAAGCGTAGTTTTTGTCTTGTCAATTCATGTGGGAAGGAATGTGGCCAGCACATGTCCCCGCCGGTTAACTGTCCGGGATTCGTGTCGTAAGGGGGAAAAGGGCATGTATTTTTATGTGTGACGTGCTATCTTCGGGAGTCGTCGTGGGAAAAGGCATCGGGCATGATGCTGAATGAACCTCGGGTAGGATCGCGATGGCCCGCCTTGAATTGATTTCACTAATATTTTACCGTCATAGATGCCCATTCGCAGTTCTTTAGGTCGAAAATAAAACCAAAATACTGACCTGAAGTAATTTTTGAAGTGGGAGAATATAGAAAGTTATTGACCAATATACGAACACACCATGTGCCGTTCTGAGCTCACAAACCAATTATTGATTTGTTTTTAGATTTTTAACATGCCATCAAGAAGACCTACCCTTAATTTTGTCTATCTCTAAAACTATAACAATCGCAACACTGAACTTGTGACAATTTGTTGCTATAATGTGACTACTTTCTCACTTTTCCATGGTTAAAAATAGAAATAAATTATTGAAAAACACCTTAACAAACTATATATTATTACATATCATTTAATAAAATTTAAAAAATCCATAGTATCTATACACTTATTGGGTTATTTACCGTGTTAAAATCGCTCTAATGATGTTTTTCTTAAGCCTTGAAACGGTGGAAAACCGAGGAAAATTATTTATTCAAATTTAAATCAGCCTTGAAAGACGATACGAACGAAATAGCAATGAGTAGGAATGAATGACAGTAAAAGAATACATTTGAATGACAGAAAAAATAAATTTATTTGAACATACGATGGTGTGGATGTTTTTATAAAATATTAAATTTTTTAAAACTAATTATCCGATAAACGGTCCTTCGGAATATACTTACGACCCAGAGGTTTTTATATATTTTTATAAAAGGAGGGCAAGGAAATAATCTAAATCTTGTAGAATTATTTTGGCTTATATCCGACTCGGCTTCTCCCCATTTCCAATTACTGATAATGATTTTGGTTGAATCCCGCCTGAAGATCAAGAAATGCCGAAATGCATCTGAAATAGCGAATATTGTAAGGAAACTAAAATGTTCAGAAATAACCAAATTACAGGTCCATCGTCTCACAACGCGCAGTAAAATATCAACGCATCGTGGAAATCCGACAAACTTAGCATCAATACCATTTAAATTTAACAGTAAAATCCGACCATTTTATTTTCCAAACTAAAAAATTTCCTTCTTGCCGAACGAAACATGTTCGGATTTAACGGATGCTTGGCGTAGTAGTATGTACCATAAAATTAATTTGTGGTAATTAGTGACCGTTAATCGATTTCTAAATAACCGTAAAATTAATAATTCGTCATAAAAACTATATATGCGAGTCACCAAATTTGTCAAATAGTCCCGCGCTTTTAGCGTTAACAATTTGTATTTCCCACGCTAGCGGTTCTCGGTTCGAATCCCGGCCTACTTCGTCGAATTTTAATTGGAAATAATTTGAAAAAAGCATTTCCTTATAAGATCCTCCTGTAGGACTCACTAGGACTGAATTGTGAATTACTTTACTTTCACGTTTCTGTATTTATTTCATGTGGAGAGATTAGTGACCGTTAATCGATAATTATATCGATAATTTGGGCACTCTCAACACGACACGCGAGAATGCCACAATTACACAGAAGGCAAACACTTTGAGCCCTGAAGATGATCTCAATAAAAGATCGAAACGTTGGCATGATAAAGAAAATATTTTTCTGAAACATACATCAGACCAGACCGCATCTCACGATATCTGAATTAAAGCTAAAGAGAAACTTACAACCCTCCAAGCGAAAATCTCAAACAAAAATTCTAATGGAAGGTGTTATTAGGCAATAGTATGTCTCACTTATAAAAAAGAACTTTTAAAATTTAAATTGATCAATAATCTACTTTAAAAAACCTTAAAGAAAACTAACAAAGTATATAATTTTAAAATCATGTTTAGAGAGATTTCGACACGTAAATGTTTTGGGCCAAATGCATAACTTGCATAAAAATTGTCTTTAAGACTCTAGATGATAGAATCTACCAAGATGACATAAATCAGTTATTTCATGTTTAGAAACAATTAACTAGGTTTAAATTTTGTTTTTTACCCTTTCAGTTTCAATAACAATAAAAAAATCGTAAAGTTTGTCTTTTTAGACTAGTGTTTTTCTTGCCGGTTCCAGGATAGTCCTAGAGTAACTTAGTCGGTTTTACGGAAATTGAGGATTAGAGTATGAGGGGTTTTGTTTAAGAGGGTAAAACTGACATGGATGGGTTTACTTTATTTAATCTTTGTTCACAAAGGTTGGCCATCCAGTTATTCACCAGGCATGTGCTTGAGCTAAATTCTGAGTAAGCCGTGCAAAGGGTGAAGGGAGAAGTCGAACATCTAAAGTGAACAGGAAAGTAAACGTGAAGCACTCCCACAGGGCAGTGGCCAGGGTAGACTGACTCTTGCCGTACTCAAAAGAATCATTTGATTGGGTGTAAGTGAAGGTATCCGAATATCATGTCTTACTGTGTTTTTATAAAAGAGGTTTCTGAGATTTGTCGGGATAGACTTCCATCATTGATGGGAAGAACGCGAGAGTGAGTTGGCCCTCTGACTCGGAATTAATTGATAAGTAGAAACGGTGTATCATTACACAAGCAGAAAAAAGATTAGAATAAAGAAATAAGGTCAAGAAAACATTTGGAACTGGCAAAGGGGTCAACATGCTAACACTCATAAATCTATTCATACTTCGGATCAGTTGGTATAAAATTTTAGCACTCGTTGTAATACATAAAACCAGTTGTTTCCTTATTGTTTCACTAAGAAAATACGTCATCATGATCGAATGAAATTGTTGTATGTGCAGTACAGGAAATTTTACTTATAAAAAACATTAGAGAATTAACACCGATGGAATGCAAGGTAAACCACATAGTTTAAATCAATGCCTTTGGCAATTTTGAATAAAAATTAATTATTGACTTAGCGCATTACGCTTTTTAACTTCCACTCCCCGGTTGGTCATGTGCTTTTCAAATACATTGATTATTAATTGTAAGCTATTTTTAGCAGAATTGTTTCACCGGGGATAGGTCCGCCGAGACTCGATCGACCGATATGTTTTGAGAAGGGAATCCATCTGGGCGAATGTAAAGAACGGCCGTGGTTTATAAATGAAGCCTGCCCCCGTCTATTTCCATCTGTGTGTCGGCGGTATTATTCAATCGCTGTAGAATCACTCCGACACATCGATTTCAAATTGCATTCATAATGGGCCGGCGACTTGCTCCTATCTTATATTTAATTTATTTTTAAATAATTGGGCTTCGACTGGTGCCAGACGCTGGCAAGACGTACGGCCCAGGAAATAAAGGGTTAACAAGAAGGGGCACGGATGAAATTTATAGCCCTGGGGCGAAAAGCGAATCACGACGGCCGTATGTTAATTACACGACAAACGCCCTTGCCCTTCGATTCAAATAATTGCGTGTTAATTGTCCGATTTGCGTGGTGTACGACGCATCGCGCCTGCTCGTAGAAACGAAGGCCTCAGGAATTTTAAATTTGTAACAACACCGGCTTTGCCAGGTCTCATCCACCTGCAGTCGTTAATTACCCGTCGGAGGATTTTTTTACGAGTGGAAATTAGACGCGTTTCCCATTTGTGACCTGTCTCGGCCTTTTTAGTTCACTTTGTAAAATGAAAGGAGAAAATGCGGAAGCCAATGGACCGTAATAAAATACACACATGCTTACCTTTTCTTATATTTTGTATAAACTTTTGGGAACTCAGGGTACACGCTATCTAACTGAAAACCCACCCCTACGTACACCTAATCTATCTACTTTGATCGATAATTAACCGATGAGTTGCTTGTAAGCGAAATGACCTACATTCACGCAAATAAATACATTCATATAGTTCAGAACCTCATGATTACCCAGGGGTAGAATTTAGGTCATGGTTGCACATACCTTTCCCGTGTCCTAACCTAACTAGTTCGACAGAACTATGAGGTACTAAACTTTCCGCAGCATTATCTATCCCCACATAAGTAATCATTCAAACCATTCCACTTTCTCAGATAAGGCTGAAAAGTTTTGATAGTTTGGGTACATCAGCTTGTCTGGATGGTCACTGTATCTACTAGTAGCTTATTTCTGATCTCTGGATAGGTCATACTGTCCTATAATTTTAGGACAACGACGTTCGCAGACTTATAGAAGGTGTCAAATATTCATTGTTCCACAAAGCGGGCATCTCAACGGTCGTTCATGCGATGCACGTGGGTAAACCAATTATTGGGCCAATGTTATCAACATGAACTTCACACACACATGCTTACAACACGAACATTTTAATAAGCAGAAAAGACAATCAAGAAAACAAAGTTTTATTATAGTGAAGAAATTTCATTAGTTACGTCTGACAGAAGCCCTGGGTGGTCTGCAAATTGAACCCATCTCTTGACAACTTGTTGACACTGTGCCATTATCCGACAGTTCCATTTGTCCTCTTGTGGATCATCATCTGTCCGCGTAAAATATGCGTAAGTTAAAAAGTTTTTGGCAGTGAAACCATCGAGCCGACGTCCTGTCACATCCGCTGATCATATCAACGTTTCACTTGTCTCCGATGGGACATTACCGTAAAGAGGAACAATTTTCAGAAATGAAAACTTTCGTTTAAAACAAAACCGTTCAGAGTAATGACAAAATTATTGCGAATACAAAGTAATTTTATTTCCTGGCTGTGTTGGGCCATTTAAACCATTTTATTTGTTTTTCCTAAGTAATCACGACTCAATTATCAGCCCACATAAATAGAAAGTGTGGCTAATTATAAGAATAGAACCGACCCGTAAGCAATAATAGATAGTTCAGCCGTTAAGACTAAAAAACATAAATAATTCGTGTCAGCTACCCTAATTACAAAATGGGACGCGGAATATTCAATTTTACAAGATCTTTTACCGTACATATACCAGTTGTTTAATATAAAATATTGATTTTGATGTTTATTTTTGCCGTTAAAACATGATGATTCCAAAGGCTACTTGTCGGCTTAATTAATAAGATTTTTAGATAAACGTATTTAAAAAATAACCAGTCTGACTTACTTAATAAAGCTGGTACCCCTCAGCGCCATCTATGAGCTGATCATGATCATTATCAGATTTAAAAAAAAACTTCCATCCCAGAAGAGAACCTGTTGTGTATGCGTGACCCGCCCCCTCTGAAACTCGTCCGGTCGCAGCGGTGCTAAAATAATAAAACTCCTCTACAACATATACAGCAGCACACTGGCATTATGCACGTGCGTTTCATAAATATTCATACCCTTTTTCCAGTAGCCGAATATCTATTGTGAGCCGACCATCTTGTAGCGAGAATTTTGTCTTCTGATCTACTGTAAACCTTTTAATATAATATATTCAAACTTGAAATAATTCCCAGCCAATTATTAGCATCAATGAATTCATTTTTAAATCTTTTGTTTCCTTTTTCATCTTTGCATTACAGAATAAATTCCTTGTCAAAAATATTGAGTTTAATTTGTAATTTCACTTTACTTACAAAACTATCATCAAGTAAAATACAGATTAGATAATTGATAATTAATATTATACACCTTGTTAAATCGTAGTGCAAAGAATTTAGTTATATCACTTTACAAATGTTACGTTATGGAAATGAACTTAGCGTAAGTGGATCAATCAATACCCATCACCGAAAGAGAAAAAACCATTTTTATTTTATGAGACTATTCTGTTTTTAACCAAAGATAAAAGCATCCCGCTTGAAGTTTGCTGTGTGATGAAACATTCTGAACAATTTGGTATGTGTGATGTTTTGTACGTCGTCACGAACCCACCATTAAAGACTAATCCCAAAACTCGTCTTGGTGGACTTGAAGAGGCGGATGAGCATAATTTAAAACGACGAAACAATAAATTTTAAGACCTGAATTCTAAAGCGCCAGTATTTTCACCTAATTGTATTTAGTACGGTACTGCAACTGAAACGACTAAAACATTTTCAAAAATGGTCGAAATTTTACGCAATTACAAAAGAAAAACAACTTAACAAATTAAATAAAAATTATTACTTAAAAATGTATGTATAATTTTATTTATTTAAGTTGGAGTGGAAAGATCAGATTTTATGCTGTTATGATTTTCCTGCCTAGAAAACTTTTACTACCCATGATGGGTGAATTGAGCATTGCCAAAATAAAGTTTGGATACAAAAATCAATAGCGGTTCCATTCATTTTAGTCTACCTATTATTGGCATGTCCGAGAAATATCCGGACCTGAAGAAGAATGGCCGAAATGTCGAGGATTTGCAGCCAAAATGATCCAAGAAGCAGGCTAATCCTCAGATCCCAAATTTCCCACGATTATTTCATCCTAGCTAAATGATATTTTACAATATGATTCAAAACGAGCCGATATGCCTTCATCAATAATAAAGGTTCTGCCCCGCATTAAATCACTGTCATTCAACCGTGACGGTCTGAAGCTGAACTTTCATAATGATTACCTATCGATCCAAAGTTTTGTACTGAGACTTTTTATTAAAAAACTTTCAAAATACATACTTTCATTATAAAATTCACTTTTCGTACAATTTCAACTGATAAACGATATGAATTGAATGAAAATGAAACGATTACTTTCGATGAACTGACATTCCTTGAGGGTGAATAAAGGGAGGTCGTAAATATCCGGTGGTTGTTCAACGAGGGGAGGCTGTTGGTGTATATTAAGGTATTTAAAAGGTTGTCCATGAGAAGGGGCACCTATAAATCGGACGACTAAGTGCCCTGGTTGCTAATATATTTGCAACCTGTTGAACCAGCAAGACGGGTTGCGCATGCCTCCGGACCACTCCGCCCCCGAAGGAGGGGTGGAGCTTGTAATTGTCTTTGTTTTTTTATTTAATTTTCCTTCCTAGGATGAAAATGCCGGTTTGTTAATTTCCAATTATTTTATCAGCCTGACTCGAAAATGAAATATAAATTAGCTCAGAAAACCAGTCCCGTCCTCAGAAAGCTAGTTTTCTTAACAAGGTTGAGAATAATTTAATTAAATATTCCGCAAGAGCAAATAACGAAATAATCCATTTAAAAAACTTTTTAATTTTTAAACAACACGTTGTTTCAAATTATTTATGTATTAATTGCCTTTACACCTGATAAAAATCCTACTTACTATGTTCAGATATATCTCTCTTAATATACGTGATAAACAAATATCATTTTACCACATTTGTGTTACTTTTACATGCCGTGAATACGCAGAAAAAAAACATCATTAATTTTAACTCAATCAATTGAGAAGACGGAAAAAAAATTTATTTTCCCAAATTGAATTTGACCACGTTGTCGAATAACGCCAGATGGAATAACATCCCAAAGGGGCAAGTGGAGCGGACGGAAAGGCGCGCATCCATAATAAATTAATGCTTTGAGAGATCGATTGACCCGGTTTATTTGGTAATCGCTTCAAAAGACGTTTCCAATCTGGAATTGTTTCATAAGCATTTCCCATAGAATTTCATCGAAGGTGAATTCAAAACTATTCACACCTGTTAATTTTTTTGTGGACTTTTTGATTATTCAGTAGTCCTTCTATTATTACGAATATAAATAGTATTAACCTAGTCCAATGAGTTTAAATCTACATACTGAATCTGTATTATATACAAAAAATATAATGACTAGACTATATAGAATAAATTAGTGTAATAACATTAACCAAAATGTAAACATGAAGAAGGGGGATTACCCCCAAGCGGTCCATCGACGATAAGTAAATTTTATGATCATTTTTGTTGTTTTGGTTTTGATGTATTCAAACAATAAATATTAATACTTATAGTTGTTAATATTATTATTATATACAAAACGAAGTGAGAGGTAGATTGGGAAAAGAGAGCTGTTGGAAAAGTGTGGGAGTTCGATAAATAGATGGACAAACAGAATGATAGAGAGAAGGAAAGAGCTATAATGGTTGATGGATAGATGGATATAAACATACATAGCGAAAGAGAGAGAAAGAAAGGGAGAAAGAGAGGAGAGCGCAAGTGAGATTTCGATAATGAGGGGACAAGTAGAAATAAATTGAGAGAAAGAGGCAGATAGATAGAGATAGATAGATGGAGAGAGACAGGGGGAGTTGTCGATATGAAAGATAAGTATACAGGGAGAAGGAGAGTGAGAGAGAGAGAGTGAGTGAGAAAGCGAAAAAGTGATATTTGGTTAGAGAAAGAAGGAGAGAAAATAAATAAAGAGGTTGGAGAGAGGGAGAGAGAGAGAGAGAAAAAAAAGCGAAAAGCGATATTTGGTTAGACAAAGAAGGAGAGAAAATAAATAAAGAGAGAGGAGGGAGAGAGAGAGAGAGAGTGAGAGAGAGAGAGTGAGTGAGAAAGCGAAAAAGTGATATTTGGTTAGAGAAAGAAGGAGAGAAAATAAATAAAGAGAGAGGGAGAAAGAGAGAGAAAAAAAACCAAAAGCGATATTTGGTTAGAGAAAGAAGGAGATATAATAAATAAAGAGAGAGGGGAGAGAGAGAGAGAGAGAGAGAGAGAGAGAGAAAGAGAGACAGAGAGAGAGAGAGAGAGAGAGAGAGAGCGAAAAAGTGATATTTGGTTAGAGAAAGAAGGAGAGATAATAAATAAAGAGAGAGGGGAGAGAGAGAGAGAGAGAGAGAGAGA